>JASAMW010000490.1:0-76399 GCA_030247985.1 Epsilonema sp. ZAB3_2
CAGTTCAAGAAGGATCCTGAACTTGCTTCGCAGGACCGCGAAGCTGTGGTGCCAGATTTACGCTAAAGCACCGGGGGAACGGGACGCAGAAATGGTTTCCTGGCTGGACCCAACAAAACTCGGCGATATCAATGGTTAGCGTTAATCTAGATACAGGGTGTCTCACGTAGACCTACCTAACGATCCAGCCTTATAACTTCCGTATTACAGTAGCTATCAAGCTGAAATTTGGTCCTCAGAAACCCAAGAATATACCATTTGTTGTGACAAAATTTGAGCCAGATAGGTCAATTAGGGATGAAATTACGAGCTTGCAAATTTGTGACCACGTTTTTCAACATTTTGAAATCATTGATGCCGCTATTGACCTCGACAGCTCCTTGAAGGCTGTTATGGGCGGTAAATCGCCTGTATTTTTGTATCCCTTTGTGTTCTGGACCGTGATGACATTCAGCCGTTATTGTTCCGCCATATTTCAATGTTGGATGAGCTCAGCAGAAGATTTTCGTCCCAAAACCACGCTCAGTGCGGAAAATGCGAAAAACAGGGTCCAACATTTGCAAGCTCGTAATTTCATCCCTAGTTGACCTATCTGGCTCAAATTTTGCCACAACAAATGGTATATTCTTGGGTTTCTGGGGACCAAATTTCAGCTTGATACCTACTGTAATGTGGAAGTTATAAGGCTGGATCGTTAGGTAGGTCTACGTGAGACACCCTGTAGCTAGATTAACGCTAACCATTGATATCGCCGAGTTTCGTTGGTTCAGCCAGGAAACCATTTCTGCGTCCCGTTCCCCCGGTGCTTTAGCGTAAATCTGGCACCACAGCTTCGCGGTCCTGCGAGCAAGTTCAGGATCCTTCTTGAACTGTCTCGCGGCAACACCATCCTGAGCATCGTCAACGTTCCCGAAAGCCAAGAGCGACTTCACGTAGAGCAGGACGTCGAAGCATCCTTTGGTTTTGTTCCTAAATATAAGAGGTTATGTTTTACTATGCTGCATTTTTTTGGAATAAGAAGGAAAGGAAGTGATGATAAGGAAAGTTTTCTTTTTTTATAGAAAAACAATATCGAGACGATACGATGGAATCAGGCAGCAAATAATTTCGATATCGATACGATTTATTAAGCCATTATAAATTTCGATATCGTCACTATTTTTTTCGTCACTATTCGATATCGTAAGAAAAGGCTGCTAAATTTGAAAACAACGATCGATCGATTTGGAAACCGTTCCGGTTAATATTGTCGTGAAACCGGGCGTGGTGCTTTATTGTAAAGAAGAACACTTCGGTGGGAAGGAAGGAAGGTTGACATTTACCAGTATTCGCGGCGAAACGGAGGTCCCAAGCAGCAGACGCCGGTGGTAGAGCTGACGTTCGGATGCCAAGTTTTCTCTCGCAAAATAATCTCCTTAAAAGAAGAGAAGGAACGACAGTCCGTGTGACAGTTGTTATGTTATGTGTAAATCGGAGGAAGTGCACAACTTACGCTAGGAACTGAGTTGGGAAAGTCGTTGGGTAGGCGCATAACGCAAGAGAAGTGACCGTTGTAATACGGCGACTCTTCTGGCCCGCGAAACTCACCTAAATAAACCGTAACAGTTACATTCTCGCAACCAGTGACTCTCGCAACAGACATCAGCCCTATTATTTGTTAGTAGATATAAAAGTACTATGGTATTGTAACGTGCCGCGTTCCGTATGACGATAGCCGGGCCCCGAAAAGGGGGGAGAGAAATAGGACCGAACGGGAATCGACATTCCCTCGGACACAGCTGCGGACATAGGCAACCCCACCAGGGACCGGTCCGGGGACTTTTGGCTAAACTCGCTTTACATACCTAGAACTACAGGTTGTCTCACGTAGACCTCCCTAACGATCCAGCCTTATAACTTCCGTACTACAAGAGATATCAAGCTGAAATTCTGTCCCCAGAAACCCAGGAATATACCATTTATTGAGGCAAAATTTGAGCTAGAAAGGTCACATAGTGATGAAATTACCAGCTTGCAAATTTGTGACCATGTTTTTCTATATTTTGAAATCAGTGCTGCCAGTATTGAACCCGACAGCTCCTGCAAGGCTGTAATGGGCGTAAATCGCCTGTATTGTTGTGTCGTTTGTGTTCTGGACCGTGATGACGTTCAGCCATTATTGTTCCGCAAAATTTCCGTGTTGAATGAGCTGCTTGACCATGCTGAGCAGAAGATTTTCATGTCAAAACTACGCTCAAAGCGGAAAATGCGAAAAACAGGGTCCAACATTTCCAAGCCTGTAATTTAATCCCTAGTTGACCTATTTGGCTCAAATTTTGCCACAATAAATGGTATATTCTTGGGTTTCAAGGGACAAAATTTCAGCTTGATATCTACTGTAATACGGAAGTTATAAGGCTGAATCGTTAGGGAGGTCTACGTGAGACACCCTGTAGTTTACGTACACTACAACTGGCCTCGGACGCTATTGCCATACGTACGCAGTACGTAACAGTATGTTGCTTTTCTGTTGCCGAAAAAGCATTGTGCTATAGTACCTATCACTTCCAGGAGATTTTGATCAGAGACAGATAGGCGATAGCCTTGTAGTTGCAGCTGCAATGCAAAGAGTATTATAACGACAACGAGAAGGACAAACCGGTTTTGCCCAAGCTTACGGGATATTCGTAATGGTACGGTGTGCCAAATGTGTACATTACGTGTTACGAAGCAACGCGTCCGTTGACAAACAACACAGACGGATACAAACGAATTTCGAGCAGGGAGACGGTGAAAACTTTTTTTATGTCGAGAGGACGGTTGGGAATTAAAGTTGGTTTGAACTTTAAATTCGAAAGTCGGTGTAGGGGACCCCTTGCCTTTAATGACTGACATAAGGATCATCAAGACATCAAGGCTGCTCACACAACACATTAACCCTCTTCGAAATCCCAGGTGTCCGCCTGTCCGTAGACACCCGGCGGACGGGGTTCTGAAGAAAAAGCTATCTCCAAAAGTTAGCTGTTGCTCGACTGCGAATTACTTTCTTTTCTTCAGAAACAAACCCCGTCTATGGACGGACTTTGCCCAGTCCGCCGGGTGTCTACGGACAGGCGGACACCTGGGATTTCGAAGAGGGTTAACAAGACGCCCGTACGCCCATCGTCAAACACTGTATATCTGTCATTCGTTCGTCCGTCAACACATGGTTTGACGAACAGACGGACGGTGTTACGCATGTCTGGTCAACGCGTCATAGCATGTTGTACCTGCTTATCCCGGAGTAGGAGCTGCAAATCCCTCATGACCGCTTTATTAGCAGATGCAGTCATTGTTGAAAGTTTGTCCTGTCGCAAGTTTCAGAAAAGTCAATCCACGCGAAGGCTTCCCCTTTTACAGTGAACAATCTGACCGTATTATTTTGCCTGTTGTTGGGATAAGTCGTTCATTCGCTCTACCTGTCGCGATGTTTCTCTGCTAGATAGTTTTGCTGATGTCTCATACTAGTACTTTGAACGTCGGAATGACAATAGTTATTCAGTGACAAAATTCAACGAAAAAGTTTTGTTTTTCCGCCAATTTTATTTATTTTTTCACAGTCGCTAGGTATGCCAAGTCTATAGCAACGGTTGCAATGTACGAACGACGTATACTACCACACGAATTATTGAAAGGGACTATACAAAGAACAACGGTTTTGTTGCAACAATTTCATAGTTCTAAAAACTTGTTTTAATACGAAATATTGAAATAGAAAAGAAAAGAACTGTGTGTTTTTTTTATGTTTTTTTACGGGAGGATACTGTCCTTGGATAGTAGATTACAACGTAGTATTGTTGGTCCGGATTTGGCAACCCTATTTCGACCAGCCATGGACTACTCTAGAAATGAAGTTTCTGCTTCTGGACTGGAAAGTAACCGGTGTACAGGTACACGAGCGGGGTTAGCGACGTTGTTCTGTGCATGAGTGTTTCTCACACAATACAGTGCAATTATGGTGAACGATTGCTATTTTAGGCAGTTACTAATCAAATACTCATCACTCGCAGTCTGTAGTTCCAAATTACTACCATTTCTGTTGGCAATGCATGAACAGAAGCAGATCATATGAGAAGAACCATTAATCAACAAATCTTGAAATTTGCTTTCAGCTCCCTTGCTGTGAGAAGGACTAATCTGGACATTACTTCACATGGTAGTGCTTGAAATTCTTGTCAATATAGGGCCCTTGTTCTCTACATTTCTGGGTAATTGGTTATGGATCACTCCAAAGTTGGGCAAAACTGTCGAAATATAGGTAGTTTCAGTACTGAGTTGAGTACCAAAGCTGTATTGCCATGGTTTTGCTGCAATAGGCCCATTCACCCCCACAATTGAAACGCCCTTTTCAATGGTATACTAACCTCATGAAACTGTTTAACCCCTAACATCTAACATTGGTGAGTTATTTAGCACTGAAGCCAATCAACATCATTGCTCAAGCACCCAGCACCAGACAAAAGCTAAGTCATCCACAGCTGAGCTGCTATCCTGGACAGTCGTGGGAAACGTCTCTTGTTGTAGCGCTTGAAATTCTGATCAGGATATAGCGTTGGGCAACTAAAATTCATGTTCCATATGCACTCTACCGTCTTACAAAGCAATGAATTATAGGCAGGCAAACTTTATAGGAAAATCATATGAACATACAACAGACAAATCAAGAATATTTAGAGTCGACTGAATGAGGGAATGGCTCATTTTTCATTTCTTATCTATACTATCTCAATATGTTTCCTCCTAATCCAAATATATTCATTTCACTGAAGACAGCTCACCTACGTATGTACAAAACATAGCCGTTCCCTTCCGTTCTAACCCCGCTTGCGTACGCACATATTTGAAAGTGCGCCAACTTTCCGCTCCATATATGGCGTTACTATATGGGAGGGCCTAAAAGCGGGCACGGGCAGGGGCACGGGCACGGGCATGGGGGCCTAAAAGCGGGCACGGGCATGGTCGCGGGCATGGGCAAATTAGCGTTATTTTGGCCAAATCAGTGGCCCGTTGCAACTTTGCAGCAATAATAAAGATTATTCTATACATCTGGCAACCTTACTACGCATTTGGAAACCCTTTTGCAGATCTGGGAACCATTTTGCACATCTGGCAGCAAACATACTTTGCATCAGACAGAAATTGCACATCTGGCAAACCCTATCGCTAATCTGGCAGCCCTTTAGCGCATCTGGCCACCCTATCGCAGATTTGGCAACCCTGTTGCACATCTGGCAGTCAATTTGCAAATCTTGCAACCCTTGTGCAGGCAAAATTGCACATCTGGCAACATTATCGCAAATCTGGCAACCCTTTAGCGCATCTGGCAACCATATCGCAGATGTGGCACCTCTGTTGCACAGCTGGCAACCCTTTTGGGCATCTGGCAACAGTTTCTGTGTGCTGTTTATCTGCTGAATTTGTATAAAGACACTATTATTACATGGAGTACATGAATTAGTACATAACATAGGTTCTGTTCTTGAAGTACATGCATCTGGGTTTGGTTGGCATGGGTTTGGGTTTTGGTTTTAGTCAGCAGGTTCGGGTTTGGGTTCTAGTCTGACCCATTTTCCCTTGTTTCTTTAGCTAACAGCAGCATTTATGCACATAACAATTTACTTGCTAAAATGTTTGCATTTGCAGAAAACAGCAGAGCAAAAAAGACGGTTTGGTGGACCATTTCAAGTTTTCATACAAATTGTTCTTCCCTGTTATAGTCAGTGGGTCAATCAAGACCGTGCTTGACAATTTTGGCGCTCCGTGATAATCTTAGTAAATCTTGGCATTTCTATACAAGAATAGCAATGGTGTTTGAAAAAGGGTCGAAAAGCCGGTTGCTATTCTTGTATAGAAATGCCAGATTTACTAAGATTACTACAGAGCGCCAAAATTGTCAAGCACGGTCTTGATCATCCCATTGACTATACTACAGTACATTATCTGTGGTACTGTTAATGCATCACTCACTAGTTTTCACTGTGAAGATGATGAAACAATAGATCCACTGCGTTCAGCAGGTGTAAAAGTGTCTTGTGAACAGCCTGGAAGCCATTTATATCAACAATCGAACGTAATTCGTCCAAAATAACGCTAATTTGCCCATGTCCGCGACCATGCCCGTGCCCGCTTTTAGGCCCCCATGCCCGTCCGTGCCCGTGCCCCTGCCCGCTTTTAGGCCCGCCCTTACTATAGATAGAACTCTACGGACCAGCCGCCAAAAATGAAATTTGAAATGAAGAAACTAACAAGGCCCCACCCGAGAACACCTACCAATCAGAGTCTGTTCGCTGGAAAGTGAAATGATGTCAGATCCTCTTTCAAGGTTATTTGTTGCTAACCAGGTACAACCAGTGCTTGTAGAGCGTTTGGGTTACAGGCGAAGTCATTCTTTTTTGACTTTATGAACGGAGTAGTTGAGTAAGCCGTGTGCAATAGGTAGTGAATGAATATCGAAAGAAATACACAGTGAAAAAGCGCAATAGTTTAGTTAGAAGCAGTGATAGCAAGCACAAATGCCATACACGTTATACTCTTTTTTTTAGTATTTGACACGATTTTTTTTACGAAAGCGTTGAGAAAATACGAGCAGCGATAGAAAAACCAGTGGTAGTTTTCGTCGTCGTCACGTCGTGACTCGAGTGGGTCATTTGTAAAAGGAAGCGAGGGAGGAGAAGAGAAGGACAAAACTGAAAGAAGTTTCAGTTTTCTGAAATAGAACACGTGAAGTGGGAGGTGTAGGGTGTGAACTGTAAAAGAAGAGAATTGGGAGATGTGACAGGTGAAGTTCGCAAGGTAGTCTGTGAAAGCGCGAGGATAGATTTCAATTCCGCACACTTCCTGCCTTCGCATTTGTGAAATAAAGCGAACATGTCGTCCAGTCAGCAACCCGTAGGTAAGCGGAGCAGAAGAATTGTTAGTAATGATTTTACGATGGAAGGCCGTTTAGAAGGCCGTTTCCGCCGTTTCTGATTTTTCATCGCTCCGCACCACCAGACACCGAAAATGGCAGGAGAGAGACGCGAAAAATTGTTGACCCTTCGTTTTTCCTGTGATATCAGGGTTTTTTTAAAGCCAGGATTTCAGCCCATCAGTTTTGACTCAGTCTGCCTTCTCCCTTAGCTCCTTTCGCTCTTGGTAGTGTGGAGCGACAAAAAATAAAAATACGTACATGGAAATACATACAAACAAAATATTCGGACGGTAATATTTTCGGACAGAATTTTTTGTCCGAATTGTCCGAAAATTTTCCCCATCCGAAAATTTCCCCGTTTACAGTAGTCATGTGTAATGTCGAGTTTTAATGGGCAAATACGAGCTATCACTTTTTTTGCAGGCGCAGAGACAACTCCTCCGAGCCGACAAGGAGCAACAGGTCCGTGCCCAGGTGGACGTATCCTCGTAGTAGTGGGTGGAAGCCCGGAATTATCTGCGAACGTGCCGAGAATGTTGCTGAAGCCTTCGTATCTGGCCGCTCGACTTAACGTAAGTCGTTAACCTACTTTACACGTACCGTCCTTTTCATGAGGGTCAATAATTTTTCCTCCTTTGCTTTACATGTGGATGATAGGGTAAAAGTACTAAGTTGTTTATAAACGATATCGGTTTCTAAGAGTACGATATCGTTTCTTTCTACTACATTTGCGCCTCAACAGGCTTTACAGAAGTTATGGACGATCATTATAGTCTGGCCAATAGCAGTTGGCACTTGGACTCAAGGCGCGTTGCGTAAAATAGATTTACAAATGCGGATTTCTGTCCAAGCTTCGTGTACTCCTAGTTAGCAGAAGTACATGCAAACTACGCAACTCGCCTTGAGTCCAAGTGCCAACTGCTATTGTTTACGACTGCCGACTATAGTTTACGTTCAAGTGAAACTTACAGTGTTATCAAGGTAGACGCGATAGCGGAACCTCGAGAGGCTCACGAAAGAGGCTCCGCCGCGTCCCACCTTACTTAGTCATGTGTAAATAGGAGTGACGGAAATGGAAACACACATTTGCTCATAACTCCCGAGCCAAGAGGCGGATTGAGCTGAAATTTTGCCAGAAGATGCCCCCTATGGGTACACATGTACTGACAAAATTTCAGCTTTATAGGCCTAATGCTTAGGGCGCTACGGGCGAAAAGCCTATTTTGAAAGATGAGGACAGCTTATGTACTGAAAATTTGTGACCGCCGTAACTTCTCAACAAGTCGTGGGATCGAGCTCGGTTTTTTTATAAAAGATGGGAAATGTAAAGATCTTGGCAAAGTGGTCCGAGCACTTTTTGCGTTTAAGGCCTCTGACACCCTTAAAATTGCGATTTTGTGGTAAAAATAGTTGCAAAGTTACCACGCATACTCCTTCCTGGATTTTTTTCAGATCTGACTGGTAGGTATACCAAAAGATAGATCTCACTCTACTCTCGATGAGACTTTTTTTAGATTTTTAAAATTAGCTTTGGTTCTCGAGTTATGAGCTGTCAAATTTGGCTGTTTTTATGTTTTCCTCTAGCAATACTTAAGGCGCTGAAGACAGCTGAAATGAGTGCCTGCCGCACTGTAGAGGCCTCATATAGCACACCATTCGATTCGTCTTCAAGAGATCTATCGATCGCTGCCCACTGCGACATGCTCATGCCTGATTCACATATTAAAAAATGCATTCACATTGATGAAAGTCGCAAAAAGGTGTTATTTTCTTCAGTTTGGCTATTTGTAGGCATGTGACATACCATTCGATTCGTCTTTGCAAGCTCTATCAGTTGGGAATAATTTCTACATGCTTGTATCCAATATGCCTGATTCACATAGTTCAAATGTATTCACACAGGCACAAAATAATAAAACAAAAATTGGCTATAAAATGTAGTCACGTGATATACCATTCAATTCATCTTGACAAGGTCTACCTATTTCTTGCATTTCTTACTAACCACCACCTACTTACCTGATTCACACAGTCTAGTCAAATTCACATAGGCTCAATTCCACTCAAAAACAAAGAAATGTCATGTGTAATTATAATGTATCTTGAAGTTCCACTAGCACATCTTGTCAACTCGAGCTCGGTTTTTCTAAAGAATTGCATTGCATGTGTTATGCACATTCACATACTCAATCTCCTCTAAAAAATATAACAAATGTTCCATGTAATGTATGATGTATATCTCGAGGTTCCACTAGCACATCTCGTCAACTCGAGCTCGGTTTTTCAAAGATTTGTATGCATTTGTTATGCACATTCACATTAGGCTCAATTCCTCTCAAAACATAAAAATGTCCAACGTAGGTATATCCCCTAATGTACATATATTGTACCTACAGTTTTTTAACAGATTTGTATGCATGTGTTAAAACAAGATGTATCGATAGGGAACAATTTTGACTTGCTTGTATCCTATATGCTTATTTCAAGTAGACGTGGCAGGAACCAGTGGAGAAGTGCTCCTAAGGAGCACGAAGGAAGTGAGCGAGAGGCTCACTAGCCTGCAGATGCTTATGGGGTTGACGGCGCAGAAACCAGAAGGTTCCAACCGCCCATTGCTGCCGAAACTTGCTACCCCTCCGAGTTGACAGCCTCTCGCACAATCTGCTGCTGTCCGACTGGTGCGGGCATACTTTTGCCCATTCCCAATCATGGCAAACAAAACTCTTCAATGACCTTTGTTGCCTCTCGCCTGCTTCTGTATGCCTGATCACATGCAAAACGCTGGATCCAAACCATAATATTTGGTCATCTTAACTAGGTAATTATATGTAAGTAAACATGTACATGCTGGTACATAATATGGTGCAACAAAAAACCTTGAGCATTAGTTCAAAGACAAAAAATGTGATGTTTCCTCAAAAGTAGAACATATATACTTACATACCAGTAAAGATTTCATGTCTTATAGCTTTTCCTGTTTATCCTGAACAACAGCAAGTGATAACTTCAGCTGAAACTAATGATTCCAAAGCCGATATTTTGAATCGAGAAGATCAAACCCTGGTGGACCTCTCACCTTCTATTTGGCAAGAAACGTGTGAAACGGCTGGTCATATTGGAAGCCATTATTGAATGGGTACATACTACATGCAAAGGCACATGCGAGAAAGAATAAACATACGTACAATACATAAGCACATACTTATTCATAACGCTGCATGGATCAGGTATACAGAAGCAGGCGAGAGGCAACAAAGGTCATTGAAGAGTTTTGTTTGCCATGATTGGGAATGGGCAAAAGTATGCCCGCACCAGTCGGACAGCAGCAGATTGTGCGAGAGGCTGTCAACTCGGAGGGGTAGCAAGTTTCGGCAGCAATGGGCGGTTGGAACCTTCTGGTTTCTGCGCCGTCAACCCCATAAGCATCTGCAGGCTAGTGAGCCTCTCGCTCACTTCCTTCGTGCTCCTTAGGAGCACTTCTCCACTGGTTTCTCTTTGTTCCCAGTTGCAAGCGGACCAATCCATGATTTTGACGGACAGAAATCGCCGTTCTTCGCCTGTCAGCGACACGGAAGACGCTTTCGAAGACGTTGCTGATCTGGATCTAAACGGCACTGTTATCGTGGAGGGGTGGCCGGCTACTGATCAATCGCGCGGTCCGGACCACAGGCTGAAGCGTCAGTATGAAGCGGGATACTTAGGGATGGGTTACCGGCAAGGGCAGATTTGCCGGAAGCTCACGCTTGAGAAGTACAAGCAGACGCAGACGACTTGTTCTCAGATGGCTATGGCGAAGATGTTGGGGTAAGTGAATAGGCTCGAAAAGAGGAGGATATTATACTGTAGTACAACCGAATAGTTGGTACCCCACTGACTACCCTAAGCCTATTGAGAACTCGCAGCACAGTGGTCGAAAACGGAACCGACTGGTGCTCAGTCGACTCGGCACATAGGGATAGGTCGAGACTAAGCGGTACTGAGCATTCGAGGTAGTTATTTGTAATAACATGCAACAAAAAACGATACTTTATGCGATATCGATATCGCATAAAGTAGGTGGTGAGTATATTTTTTTATTATTTGGGCATATTTCTTCTCGATAATCGATATCTTCTTTTTTCCGCTTGTCGACCGGTTTGTATGTTACAAAATCACACGTACTTAGTACTATTTCTTGCTTGCATTGTTAAGGGCGCCCGCGTCTAAGCAGGCTCGGCTGCTCAGTGGCGTAGCTGCGAAAGCAGTAGTGCCCGTCTCGTACATGGTGAACACGGCTGGTGAAAGTATGGAGGAGATGGGCGACATCAAGATAACGCTCACGCAGCTGGTGTTCAACCCGCACAATTACTACTCCGAACCGATGGTGAAACGAGACGAGGTAACGGCGCGTCCAGTGACGGTGGATGTGCGTCCTGATCCGCTGGACATCAGCGTGAAGAGCATTCGGGAGCTGGTGGGCGGCGACGTCATCTTGCTGGATTCTGAGAAGAAAGTCCTTCCGGAAGAGCCTAAAGGCGGCCGCAGTAAGTTAAGTACCGTATTTTTGGGTTTTTTATCCCCCCTGAGTATATCCCCCCCCCCCCCCCCCCAGTGTATAACCCCCATTGGCAAAACATAATTTTGCCCAGTGTATATCCCCCCTGGTGTATAACCCCCCATGTACTGGAAGGTACCTAGCCTACCTTTGTAAGCTGGTCATAAGCTAGCATTAGCCACTCCTACACCGAGCTACTATGCCTATAAGCTTAGCTGAGCATGTCTTGTACTAGAATAACCCTGTTTTGACCGCGATTATGCCCTAAAACACATACTTTTGACCTCAAAAACATGCCTCTACACACCTCTCAAAAACATAATTTTTGCCCAGTGTATATCCCCCCCCCCATTGTATATCCCCCCCGTGTATAACGCTATAACCCCCCATCAGACCTCTCGATTTTTGTATAGCCCCATGGGGCTACACACCCAAAAATACGCTAATTAGTAGCGTGCACATGTTAGACATTTCGTTATAAGGGACTTGAGGTTGGAGTAGCTTTTTAGCCACATCGAATATGGTTGCTTATGATGATGCTAAATTTCAGTTTATTTGCGTACTGTAGATGTGAAATGTTTTTTCCTCCAGGAATGGAGTACTGGACCGGGGAGAGGAAGGGAAAAAAGGAGGTGCGATTCTACTACATGCCAAAGGCAGAGTATGACGTAGCACTGGATTTTCGACACAAGATGGACATGTACTTTGAACGTAAGTAGCAAGCATTTTGGACTTAGTTAGAACTAGATGCCGCGATATCATAACTGTCAAAAAATCGATATCGATATCGATACTACCTTTTTTAAAATGACCGATATCGAGATCGATAGCGATATTTCAAACTTTTGGAAAGTCGATACGATATCGATATCTAAAATTTTCAAAGGGTCGACATCGATATCGATATTTTGAGCAAAATATCGACTCGATATCGATGATATTTTGAAAATGGTCAAAAATAGATCAAAATATCGCGGCATCTCTAGTTAGAACGCTTTACCTATAGTATAGGCGAGGTATTTCTAACGCGTCTAAAGGTTCTGCCACGCGTGTTTGAGTGACGTAGCTACTGCAACCATTGCTAGTCGCGGTGGGGCAAAAGTTAAATGGATGAACAGTAGTATGAAGAACGAAAAGGCAACAGTTGGCGAATGTTCTTTTTTTAGGGTTGAGTGCTGCGGACTCGGTGTGTGTGAGCATTGACGACAAGATCAGATTCTACAACCGAGTTCACTTCATAGGTAATAACGAAAAGTAGGAGAGAAGAGATAGGCTACGGGTAAAGTGAACTGTACGTAGTCCGAATAGACTAGAGATGCCGCGATATCAGAACTGTCAGGAAATTGATATCGATATTGATACCGATACTACTTTTCATTGCGAATGACCGATGTCCAGATCGATATCGATGTTTCAAACTTTGGATTCGAAATGTCGATATCGTTTATGATGATATCGATACTCTGAGCAGAATATCGACTCGATATCGATATCCATACTTTAAAAATGGTTAAGTAAAAATTAATGGTCAAAAATTATTTCATGCGTAACAAAATTTATAAACTCGATAACCTATCGATATCGATACTAGGAAAAAATGTGGATAGGCCTATATCGAAAAATTCGATTTCGATATCGATATATCACGGCATCTCTGGAGTAGACGTTCGAAGCAGAAAGTTTTCACGGCATCTAGCCGAATGTGACCATTACTTGTTTGCCCCTTTAGTGTCCCCTCCTGAAGAGAAACACACAAATGTTGAACGATGAAAGGAGAGAGCGTATTCCCTTGAAGAATATTTGTATTAGTAAATAAACAGCAACGGCGGAACCTTTTTTTTAGAAAAAGGAGTCACGATGTTGCTGAAGATGTACCAGTGCCCCACCTGTCGGAAGCTTCCAGTTGGAAACAACTTTTACATCATTTGTACGAAGTGTGCCAACGTGGTCACCTGCGATGAATGCCTGATGAGCAAGGAGGAGCTGCGAAATGCCTGCCGCGTTTGCGGAGAAGATACTCCCAGATACAAGGGATTGTACCCGCCCCGCGCCCTTATCGCGAAGTTGATTAATCCGTAAGTGCTATCGTATGAGCGCGCGTCCAGACTTGTGCACTCATGCGTATATTACGGGTGTGCGTATATTTACTTGCAGCATTTTTTGGGCTTTTTTTAACACTGTGGTGGTGAAATGGAGTACACTTTGCTAAATGTAAACTCAATTTCACCACCACAGAGTAAAAATTTACAAAAAATGATGGAAGTAAATATACGCACACCCGTAATATACGCACGAGTGCACAAGTCTGGACGCGCGCCGACAGTTGCAGTATGAGCAATGTAGCATGTCTGGACGTAGTAGGATGACTTTTTAGCCGCTAGCTGTAGGTGTACTTCCTTTAACGCGTTAAGGCCATTTTTTATGCGTGTGTAATGTATGTTTCTTTTTTTGTATTTTTCCACGTTATTAGGAAGTCAATAATCGAAGCAGGAATGAGATCAGGAGTACCTATGAACAGTATCTCGTATAACATAGGTACAATTTCCCGCATTTGTTCAGTCGAAGCGCAAGGTTATAATAATGCTTTCTGAAGGGCGTAAGCTTTACATATTATTCCTTAGTTACACGGCTCAATCTCAAAGTGTTTGCTGGATAAATCTCAAAGGTGTGTCGTTGCTAGACTTTAAATAGGTATCCGCCATTTTTTTTCGACGAACTGTATCATACTTTCTCTTTTTTGGCTTTTTTCCTGGTTATACGCGTTTTCTTTCGGGTAGGTAAGCACTAAAGGTGTACAGTACAGTAATGCAATGCAAATTTAACGATTAAGCTGTGTTCGAGGTAAAAGGTGATAGTTACGTGAGTAGCATAAGAACTCGATGTCGATATTACATACTCTTTTTCCTCCGATAAAAGACTAGTGATACTCGTTTGGAAGTTACTGGTGCAATGTGTGACGTGAATTCTTCTGCCTGAGCATATCAGTGTTTATTGACCACCCAATACCGGGTTAGATTTTCAGTTAATAATGTGTTACGCGACCATTTCGTCTACCTGGAAAAGTAAAATTTGCTACTTTCAACCCTCCGCAGTACAGTGTAACATTACATGTTTTATTTATAAAAAAAGCAAAGTTATGATCCCATAAATAAAAGTGGCGAGTGGAACAACCAAAAGTCATTAGCCAAATACAAATGCAGTAAGACATGGTTGACATAGTAAGTCTGTTCATTTCTAGCAAGGCATAATTATCGCACTTGCCAACTGTACGGTACGTTACAAGTCACACAGTACTCACTAATGCTAGAAGTAGTAAAAGCCAACATGACAGTTGTGATCATAGACAATGCACATTCCACCAAACACGAAACTTTCCTAACTTTTCTTTTCAACAGTAGCTAAGTAGCGTCGTAAAAACAAGCGAGAAGCACAAAATTTAGTACAGGCAAACGTTTTCCTCTCAACATATCCAAGTAACAAGTGGACCTATCCCGTTCACAAGGAAAAGACGTTAACAAATAACGACGCGTTTTATCAGTTGTAGCTACGAGAGCCACGAGAGCCAAAATGCAATTCTTATGTTAAACTGAAGACATAGTGAATGTAGGCTCAATTTATACGATATCGATGCAGTCGTATAGTAGCGATATAGATATTCCGTTATATTGTTTGTACAGAGTGTCCCATAATAAACCCCGGGGGTTTCCGCGCTTATAACTCTCGAGTTAAAGCTCAGATTTTAATGCGGTTTTTTCTACTTTGTAGCCAAGGCTTCAACTTAGATAGATGCAAAATTTCATCAGCCTAGCTTCATTTGTTATGGTTTTTATTGGCCTTCAAAGTTGCGATCCCGTTTTTTGCAGTTTTTCCCTCAGTACTGTAGAATTGCGGTTTTAAGATAACTCAACTTTGTATTTTTACGCTTCCAGACTTTGAACTGACGTCCAAACGTCAAGCTGCCAGAAAATATGTCGAAATTTGCTTATTGGGGGGGAAAAGCCCATAGAAATTGGGGGCTAGAGAATGTAGCAGCTGTTTTGAACCAATTTTATTTGAACTAGAATCATGAAATTGTTCCTGCTTCTAAGTTGAAGCGTTGGCTCCATAATGCTAAAAACCGCATTGAAATCTGAGCTTTAGTTCGGGAGTTATTACCGCGGAAAGCCCCGGAGTTTATTATGGGACACCCTGTATTTTGTTTCCAGTATAGAAACGTGTATGTGGTTATAAAAATGAAAAACAGCCACAAATGAATACGATCCTTGACGAAACTTATTTTTTTTTGAAAGACAATTCGGTAGGCGTCGTTGCTAGTATATCGTAGTGAACGGGTTAGCTACTGCGCAGTCACGAGCTAACTAACTGGAATCTTGATAACGCTCCCATTCCTCGGCCAGTTTCTTGGTCGTCTCGGTATCACGACTGACGAGCAGCCAGTGGGGGGGAAGGTCGTTGCGACATGCCGCCGTTGCATTGCACCTGGTCTCTTCAATGACGTTTTTGCACTGACCACATCCACGAACCCGATGGCAGTGGCAGCAGACGAACTCGCCCAGAACCGGTAGTTGGCCGCAGTTGGGACAAGTGATAGCCCTCATGACTTCTTTGAGTGCAACATCTAGACAAACCGGCAAAGTAACGCTTCGACACAGTTATGTAAAGCATATGAAAGTGAAATCGTAGGATACGATTTGGATACCCATAAAAAAAGGCAACAAATAGTAGCACGTCGGAAAAGTATGTTAGCTGTGACGATATCACTTTTTTTGCTTGCAAAACGATATCGAATAATCACCAAAAGAAGTCGTCAGATGTTCCCTTTTTGAGAACAGGATAGTAAATGACAGTTTTTTGGGTAAAAGTTAACGGCCCCGGGCCATTCCAACGGTACCCGACATGAGGTTACGCACGCAAAACAAATTGATAAGACGTAGGTTGCAAGTTTGAAATTATCGATATCGATATCGGTCAATTCACAAAAGGCAGTATCGATATCGATATCAATTTTTTTACATCGCGGCATTTTTTCAATTTTTTACATTTTATCTTATAGGCCTATCGCGGCATCTCTTGATGAAACCTCATACGTCATCGCTACGCGAAGAGATCTCACGATTGAGAGGTGTAGGGTACCATGGGGGAAAGTCGGCCACCTAATCAGATCTCAGGAACTAGTGCATGTAACAATGCAAGTAATATACCATAAGATAGGTCTTTTGAAGCTAAGTTTAGGGTGCCAAGTGCGACTGCATTGCTAAACTTATTTAGAGAGTTATGGCGCTTTTTATCCTGGGGGGTAAAGTCGGCCACTGGGGGTAAAGTCGGCCACCTAAGAAAAAAGTTTTATTTTGATACTCCCAGGACGAATATCAGGATGCGGTCAGTTGCAACAGAAGCAGAACAGTCCGCCAAATGCATCGGCCAGCCAAATAGCCAGTCAATTCGCTTTAACTAACAAGTGGATGGGCGTGAATGAAAGAAGTTCGCTGCCAGTACAGTGTTGGAGTTGCCTTCAGTACTGGGGGGTAAAGTCGGCCACCTATGAATCCAGTACTGGGGGGTAAAGTCGGCCACCTATAAGAATCAACTTGATTCTCAAGCATATTTTTTAAGGTATCACACGATAGTTCTCTGAGCCGTGGACTAGACTACCAGCACTATAGACTAGACTACCAGCACATATAGACTACTGCGTGTAGTCGTACAACTCTTACTCGTACAATACAAATTCCAGTTGTTTTCATCCGTCTTCTTCGTTTCAGTTCGCTGTTTCCGCTCCAGCCCGCGCGCCGCGCTCTGCTCGCTCGTTTGCGGTCGTCTACGTATATATGCATGGACAACTATATAAATACGGTCCAGCTCTCTCCTGAGCCAACGAAAGCGAGTTGAGAGGAGATCAAGATACCGATGGATAGCTTGTTACACGATCCCTTTGACGCGCCATATAGCGCCTCTTGAAACGGTCTATCTGTAGCGCTATTCCTGATTGAAACGCTAACTTTTTCAAACACGTTTTTTATGGATAACTTTGCGTAGAGGCTACGTAGAGAGGCGCCGTAGGTACTGATCGATTCCTCTCGTAAAGACGCGTTCAACGGTATGACTGGTGTTGAAAAATACCCAGTGGTTCCTTCGGAACACCCAAATCACATGGTTTTTTATGGTGTTCTTTGGCATGTCGTACTGCGCCGAATACAGGAGCGTTGGCGCTGCAGTTTGGTGTACGTGTAGAGGAAGGGTTGTTCTTTATTCACACTATGACGGTTCACTTTTATCTTGCGTATAACGGCTACGACGAAGCCTCAAAGTTGGCTCCGAAACTATCGTGTGAGACCTTAACTGTCAGGACAAATTTCGGGGTGCGCCCTGTGGCAAGAGCAGCAGAACAAGTTGCAAAACTGGATCAGCTAACTAATTGCTAAAAAAAAATCAGTTCAAACTAGGAAGAATTTCGCTGACGTTACAATGTTGCAGTTTCCTTCACTACTGGGGGGTAAAGTCGGCCGGCCGACTTTTCCCATCCTTCAGTACAGGCGTTATGGGGCCGAAATTACCCCACTAAGTACTGAAATTGTTTTTTGCTATATCTCCAGTACCAGTGGGGCGATTTGGCTGAAACTTCGCCTGGGGGTAGGGTACGATGCCCCCTTGCCCTCCACATACCGGGTGTTCATTTATACCATACAGGGTGTTTTTGCGCACTGTCTAAAGTTTGGTCATTTTTGACCTCTTTTTGAAAAACGTAACCCGTGAGCTTGATGTTTCAGCGAATGGTGAACCCAATAGCTCATTTGAAAGAGGAAAGTTCAAGGAATCGATTGATATCCTACTTGTCTCAATCGGTCGTATGCTTGCCGAGATATAATGCCTTGAAGCTTAGGTGGCCGAAATTTCCCGTGGCCGACTTTCCCCCATCCTACAAGTTGCTTGAATCATTACGTTCTAAACGAATGTTCAAGAGGACCATAAAGTACTAACTTTTTCCCATATTGAAATATTGTTTTGCAATGAGGTCGATATCCCCCAAATAACGATATTAAAATCGTAACGAATGATATCCTGTAATCTTTGTTTTGTAAATATTTGTACCGTCTAGGCGGAGAGCAGTAGATGCGTCAGCCAAGAGAAGCGAGTCCAACCCTTCCGTCTTCCGTTCCTTTCTCAGTTGTAATCCTACGAGGGAGTATACCGTTGTTGATTAGAACTCAATTGAAAAACAAAATGAGCAAAAGAAAGAAATGTTTCCTAAGCACTAACTTCTCTTGATTTCCGGCTGCATGTTGTTCCATATCACGCGCTTCTGGTACGTTTTCTCTTCGGCGAACCAAAACTGTCTCGCGTTTCTGCTCGAGCCCCACCAGAACTCAGTGTCTAAATTCAACTTGTAAGGTTAGTTTCGAGAAGAATGTAAAGTTATAAGAATTTGTCCAGGAGTAATTCTTACGCTTTGTATGGGGGGCCAGATATGTGCGGATTTCCGATTTTGACGATACCTATCTAAAGTTAAAGGGGAACTTTGGGCGGAAAGTTCGAGGTAAGCCTGCACGGATCATTCGATAGAGCATGAAAAATGCTGCAAAACGCACCAAGTCCCATCCCTCTACGTTGCGTCGTTCTTGAGTTACAGGCAAAAACTGATCTGTGAACGGGAAACTCAGCTTGAGAGCATGTAGCTCGCTAACCATTGCAGCGATCGAAATAATTTTGCTAGCACCGTGTGCTCCGTTTGGCGTTCTACCTGTTTGTTGTATAAAGCTAAGCTGTATCTTCACTGCCTGTGGCGTGGGAAGCCAAAAAACAGGTGTCCTTGCGTAGTTTAGCACATATTTTGTCGATGTATGAAATATGTGCTAAACTGCGCAAGGACACCTGTTTTTTGGCTTCCCACGCCACAGGCAGTGAAGATATAGCTTAGCTTTATGATGATGATGATGATGAATAAATTTACTGTTACAAGGTTTGCAAAGAACAAAACATAAACCAAATAGGCCTACATAACATACAGTATGCCCGGCGCAAAGATGCAGCCGGGAGAACAACAAAAAAAGGTAGAACGCCAAACGGAGCACACGGTGGTGGAAAAATTATTCCGACCACAAGCTCCGATCACAAGAACACAATACAGAAACAGTGCACAGGCACGAACGCAAAGCAAAGCGTGAGCGAGCACAAAGACACAACAGTGCACTACAAAGGCACAGAACTCGACTACTGAAAGAAAACAGGACACGAGAGGCAAACTTGACCAAGACAGACAATGCGCCGTATGTACGATACGAATTAGAATAAACTGGTAGCGGCGCATAAAAGTGTACGTACGTACGTATGCATGCAAGAGGTTTACTGTGCAGGAGCACAGTAACACGTTTTTGCGTGACATTCAGCTTCAATTTGCAAAAAGAGCGTCAAAAATCTACTAACATAATATAGGGCTGATGTCTGTCTGTCTATCTGTGTGTCTGTGATGCTAAACGCTCGCTCAGTTTTGCAGCTACAGCGTCGACCAATGGCTCATTCGATAGCTTATGACCCCGAGGGCGGCCAGAAGGCCTTCGATTTTTGATTAGATCAGCTGATACTATGCTCATTCGACTCCATTTTTGACGCTCTTAAAAATGACATTGGCATCGTCAAAATCGAAGATCCGCATGTATCCGACACCGTCAGAGTTTCTCCTGGACAAATTCGTAAGAAGCAGTAAGTCAAGCAAAGGAGGAAAAATTACTGTTGATTCTTGGAGTTCCAGCGTTGTAGCGTCCGCCTTTTTTGTCAATGATGACAACGTCGTGTCCTTCCTTCTCAGCCAAAGCCGCCATCACAGTGTCCAAGTCCAACTTGTCACCCTTCTTGAAGCTCAATAACACGCGTCGAGGAGGCGGGCTATTAGGATCCATCGATGCCGGACACAGGCTAGTCTCCTCCTCATTCCAAGTGGCTACAATAGGAATTTCGTCATAAGTAGAGGGGAAAAACACAGTTGGTACAGGGAATATGTCGAGATGAAGCGATATACCGTATTTAGCGGTGCATAGCCCCATGGGGGTATGCAAAAATTGAGAGGTCCCATATAGGGGGTATGCATAGGGGGGGGGGGGGGGGGGGTTTGCATACAGTTATGCATACTGCACAGGGGGGTTATGCACCAGTAAATACGGTATCGTGATTGATTTTTTCGAAAACCTGATATCGATACGGTACCGTTGTTTCTTAAAAATCGAAAAGAAAGATAACGATTCGCATATAGAGTTTATATTCTGTTCAAAATGGTCACTTCGATATCGACCCATTAAAAATTTTGTACATCAATCTCAATACTGTATCAAATCAAGTTTGAAGGTGGATATCGATGTTGATATCGAGCATTTTACGGAAAGTTTAGTATCAATATCGATATCTTTTTACAATTACGATATCGAGCCATCCCCAGTTTTACTTACAGTCAGAGGTCCAATTCATTACCGAGTGTTCATGTAAAGAGAGCATGACACGTGGTAAAAAACTGGTTATAATATTCTCCCGTTTCGACGAAAACTCAAACAAGTAAAATTGATAGTGGTTTCAGTAAAGAACTCACCTTCCTTAAACTCCAAGAGCGGTGCCTTCAGCGCTTTAGTCGCAGGATCTTCTTCGTCCCCGTCGTCGGAATCGGCGCCTCTCGCTGCGCTGGCTGTCGAGCGACTATAGAATGAAATCAGTAAATGATGTCACATGATTTCGTCGACAGTTTTTTAGCAGCGATACAGACGTCACAGTTACTTTTTTCTTCGAGGATAGTTTGGTCCAAAGGCAACCCACGAAGTACCAGGGATAAAGGAGGTTTCGACACATCAAACGAATGAAAGTAATGTTAAGAACTCATAAGCAGCGATAAAATAAGTAAACAGTTCAATATTGCAAGTGCATCGAGAAGTACACCACTTTTTCCTATCGATCACATGTGCCTAGGGAGTTACAGTTTGGTAACTACAAACATATTTTGTTTGTACGTACGCGTATGTTATAGTACAGCGTTATGTGTATCAAACTGCGAACTGGCAGAAAACTTGTCATTCCTTCTGTTCGCTTGTACGCCTTTCTTTATGTGGCACTTGCCCATATTGGTAATAAATGAAACGGAAAAGCAAGCGAACAAACCGGGCAAAAAGTGGTTCACAAAGGAACGAGTTGCTGTCAAAAAAGACGACTACAGTACGAATCTGCAGTAACTAACACCATACAAAAAATAACTCGCCAACAAAGACATCCTGAAAGAAACTGTCAACACCTCCACGGCTAATTTTCAGCGGGATTTCCAAATAAAAAAACCGTTTGATTCTATCTGCTCTCAGTGTCGAGATATCGCCGATTTCCTTATGTACTGAAATCGCCAAAATGGGCGTCGACCGGCAATTCTAAACCTCGCAAACGCACGAAAAATCAAAAGTGGTAGAAATATGCATACGTGATGAAAACAATAAAAATGGGCATCGGGCGTACAGGGTCGTGGGGTGTCGTGGCTTGCGTGGTTTAGCGTCTGCCAAAGTCGACGCGATTTCAGTACATAAGGAAATCGGCGATATCTCGACACTGAGAGCAGATAGAACCGAACGGTTTTTTGATTTGGAAATCCCGATGAAAATTAGCCGTGGAGGTGTTGACAGATTCTTTCAGGATGTCTTCGTTGGCGAGTTATTTTTTGTATGGTGTTAGTTAGTGCAGATTCGTACTGTATTCTGGGCGTTTGCTTAATTCGATATCGATGCGAACGTAAAATTATACTGCAAAAGTGTACCCGCACAATTACAGTAGTAAAAAGAGACAAACAGTTGATTGAGAAAGTGAAGGTAAAAATAGAACGAAAACGACCTCTATAGGTGGCGCATACAGAGCCATTACATTTTTTTCGATATTAACGGCAAAATGAATTGATATCGACAAAATGCGTGACCCTTTATTTACTTTTCAAAAGAAGTATTATTAAGTGGAGTGTGTCGAATCCTCCTATAACGTACTGACCGCCGATCCACGTGTCCACGTAAGTCGTCGAAGGACAGACTTCCCACTCATCCGGGATCCTTTTCAGCACCACGCCACCAGCTCTGTACTGAAAAAAAATGGTAAACCACGTCACTTCAAGTAGCACGCCACAACAGTTTTTACAACAACAAATGTACTGTATGCAGTAGCCTGGAACACGAGAGGTCCAAGGGTTCGATTCCCTGTCAGATCTAGCCAATGTCTTCCTTCTCGACTTGGCAAATAGTGCGTTCAAAAAATTCAGTTTAGTCAGTTGGAGTTAACTACGAAATGTAAACATTTGAATCGAAATCGTTTCACGAATACGGTTTCCTATCCATGGTTCGTGTATTCACACTCAACGCAAATATGTGAAAAAAACGCAAGGAGACTAGAGTCCATCCAGTAGTGCAATTCTAACCAGAGAATAGTAATTAGAATTTGCAAACTTAGCATTCATCTTAACACCTACCCCGAGGAAGCCGTCATTGTTGTCAACAACTTTTACTTTTGTTGTCGGTTTGTTGTCGGATTGTTGTCGGATTTTGTACTGTTGTTGTCGGATCCGACAACAACCATACAAAATCCGACAACAATCCGACAACAAACGGACAACACGGATTTTGTATGGTTGTTGTCGGATCCGACAACAACACTACAAAATCCGACAACAATCAGACAACAAACGGACAACAAAAGTAAAAGTTGTTGACAACAATGACGGCTTCCTCGGGGTAGGTGTTAAGGTGGATACGGAGTCTTTCCGAACCCAACTTTGAGCAGCTATAGCGCTCGCCACACAGCACATACAATCATGCAGTTTTGCTCTAATAGTAGACCCACCAAAAGTTAATCCATACAAAAAGAGAGCGACGCAAAAGTGCTTGTATTTGGCGCAGTACGACGTCTCAAGAACACCCCCAAAAACATGCGATTTGGCGCTAACTGAACGAACCACTGAGTATTTTTCAAGATCCAGCAATACCATTCGATTCGTCTCACTGAGACGAGTCGATCGATACCTCTGGCGCCCCTCTACGTTGCCTCTACGCGAAGTTATTCCAGAAAAACCTTATATTGGGGGCTATCGTTTGAACGAAGATTGCGCAATGCACGCAATGCAATGCACGCAAAGCAACCTCTTCCAAATGAATACTCTGCCGCTTTCTAACTCGCCCTGGTTGTCTCAGGAGAGATCGATGAAGATAGGACCTCATATAGCCTGTTTACTGTGGTATACTCTGTTCAACGAAAGAAAACGTCGAGAAACCCATACTAACGGGTAAACTGGTGAGATTGATGTTTCATTCCACAGTGGAAGTTGCCTCTGAGTACATTGACGTTTCATCCGGTCACCCTCCCCTTGATGTTTCATAAAGTGCCCGTGCGTGCCCACCCACTTCGAATCCACATTTACTGAAGCATCAAGGGGACCGGAGGGTGACCGGATGAAACGTCAACGTACTCAGAGACGAATTCTATTGTGGCATGAAGCATCAATCTCACCAGTTTACCCGTTTACACCTTAATACTAAAAAGGAAAAAAAAACAGACTTAGTGTAGACTTACGTCGCACATCATGGCCACGTGGGAAGGTTTGATCGTCTTTGGCTTCAGGTACCAGAACTGATTCACGTTTTTCGTAATTTTCACCAGGCCAGCCCCGCGTAACTCTAAAAGAACAGAAAGGTATAAGTAAACACGGGAAAAGTAAAAGGAAACGGTACGTAATAGTAAGAAAACCATAATGTGTCAAATCAATTTACAGAGAGAAGTGAATAAAAACCATCAACGCCATCCAACTAAGACACACAACACACATTGAACGCTACCCAGGAACGCAGACTCATTCATAAAAAGGGGCGTCCGGTGGGTCAAAAATTAGGGTCGAGACGCATGAACGGGAGATATGTGGTAATGCAATCGGGTTGGTCGGTAGCGACCCCGTGGTGTTTAGTGGAAGTTTGGATCGGTGTCTGTGAGGTCGTCAACAGCATCAAATCATATGTGAGCGGATAAGGAGCACGTGAAAAGAAGAACAATTGAAAAGGAGCACATGAAAAGAAGAACAAATGATAACAAATGACGTCGACGAGCCCTAGGCACAGATCCAACTTTCACTACATACCACGGGGTCGCTACGCTGTAGTGAAAGGGACGTGGACGCTGAACTAAGAGGCGGACGCATAAAAGGCGGACGCCATTTTCAAACGTTGTGCTCACGTCTGCCCTATGGACGCTGTACTAAAAGGCGGACGAACAAAAAGCGGACGCTGTACTAAAAGGCGGATGAACAAAAGACGGACGCTGTACTAAAAGGCGACGCATAAAAGGCGGACGCCTTTAACAAAAACATCTTTCCCAGCACGAAATAAGAGCTGGCAATATTTGTACATCTGGCAGTATTTTCATTCATCTGGCCACACTTTTATGGCATGCCTTTATGTACCGTATTTTTGGGTGTATATCCCCCCATTGTATATCCCCCCAGTGTATAACCCCCCATTGGCGAAACATAAATTTTGCCCAGTGTATATCCCCCCCCTGGTGTATAACCCCCCATGTACTGGAAGGTCTAGCTGGTGATAAGCTAACTATAGCTACTCCTACACCAATCTACTATGCCTATAAGCTAAGCAGAGCATGTCTTGTACTAGAATAACCCTGTTTTGACCGCGATTATGCCCTAGAACACGTACTTTTGACCTCAAAAACATGCCTCTACACACCTCTCAAAAACATAAGTTTTGCCCAGTGTATATCCCCCCCCATTGTATATCCCCCCAGTGTATAACCCCCCATTGGCGAAACATAAATTTTGCCCAGTGTATATCCCCCCCTGGTGTATAACCCCCCATGTACTGGAAGGTCTAGCTGGTGATAAGCTAACTATAGCTACTCCTACACCAATCTACTATGCCTATAAGCTAAGCAGAGCATGTCTTGTACTAGAATAACCCTGTTTTGACCGCGATTATGCCCTAGAACACGTACTTTTGACCTCAAAAAGATGCCTCTACACACCTCTCAAAAACATAAGTTTTGCCCAGTGTATATCCCCCCCCCCCTTGTATAACACTCCCCCCCCCCCCCCCCCCCCAGTGTATAACCCCCCATCAGACCTTTCGATTTTTGTATACCCAAAAATACGGTATGCTTCTTTACTAAACGCGGACGCATTTCTGTAGCAGGTGTCCGCCTTTTATGCGTCCGCCTTTTAGAACAGCATCCGCGTCCGCCTTCTACAGGGTGTCCCACGTAAACCTACCTAACGATCCAGTCTAATAACTTCTGTATTAAAGTAGATATCAAGCTGAAATTTTGTCCCCAGACACCCAAGAATATGCCATTTGTTGTGGCAAAATTTGAGCCAGATAGGTCAACTAGGGATGAAATTACGAGCTTGCAAATGTAGGAGGACCCTGTTTTCCCCATTTTCCAAACTGAGCGTGGTTTTGGGACTAAAATCTTCTGCTGAGCATGGTCAAGCAGCTCATCCAACATGGAAATATGGCGGAACAATATTGGCTGAACGTCGTCATGGTCCAGAACACAAAGAATACAAAAATACAGGCGATTTACCGCCCATAACAGCTTTGAAGAAGCTGTACTAACTGTGCAAATTGATTGAAGACTGCGTTGTAGAGCGCTTCTCTGGAAATGCACCAGAGGCACCTTTTTTATGGTCCAGAAGCCGTTTTCCAATCATATTGAGACTTCCGCATTACGTTGCTGACCAGTTTAAAATTTAACCCCTCCTGTATGCTGAGATATGGCTGCTGGTAGGCCCAAATGCCCCCTTTGTGCCAGCCACTTTTTCAAAAGTTCTTAACGTCATTCTACTCCATTTTTTCCGCTGATTTCGGTTTTGGGCATGCCCCTTCGATATTTTGAAGTATACACCAACAAAATTGACGAAAATGATCAAATTAGCCAAAATTATTCCTTTTTGGTCTATATCATGCCATATTCATCAAAATATCGGAGGGGCATGCCCCAAACCGAAATCAGCGGAAAAAATGGAGTAGAATGATGTTAAGAAATTTTGAAAAAAGTGGCTGGCACAAAGGGGGCATTTGGGCCTACCAGCAGCCATATCTCAGCATACAGGAGGGGTTAAATTTTAAACTGGTCAGCAACGTAATGCGGAAGTCTCAGTATGTTTGGAAAACGGCTTCTGGACCATAAAAAAGTGCGTATGGTGCATTTCCAGAGAAGAGCTCTACAACGTAGTCTTCAATCTATTTACGCAGAGTAAGGTCAATAGCGGCACCACTGATTTCAAAATGTTGAAGAACGTAGTCACAAATTTGCAAGCTCGTAATTTCATCCCTAGTTGACCTATCTGGCTCAAATTTTGCCACAACAAATGGCATACTCTTGGGTTCCTGGGGACAAAATTTGAGCTTGATATCTCCTGTAATACGGAAGTTATATGGCTGGATCAATAGGTAGGTTTACATGGGACACCCTGTAGTATGGCGTCCGCCTTTTGTTCATCCGCCTTTTAGTACAGTCATCCACAGGGCAGACACAAGCATACCTTTTGAAATTGACGTCCGCCTTTTATGCGTCTGCCTTTTAGTACGGCGTCTGAGGTGTTTCAAGTTACTGGGCGCTGGGCGCTAGACGCGGAGGGGTTAACCACTGGGCGCTGGGCGTTGGGCGCTGGGCGGTGAACAGTTCGTCCAGCGCCCAGTAACTTGAAACACCTAGGCGTCCGCCTTTTATGCGTCCGCCTTTTAGTACAGCGTCCGCGACCGCGTTTGCATTTTAGTACAGCGTCCGCGTCCGCGTCCGCCTTTTAACACATACCCCGACCTGGCGTCATTGTTGGCAACAACTCGTTCGTTTGTTGTCCGTTTTGTTGTCCGTTTTGTTGTTTGTTGTCGGTTTTGTTGTCCGTTTTACATGGGTGTTGTCGGCTTTGTTGTCGTTCGTCAACACGCCTATAAAAACGGACAACAAAATGGACAACAAACAAGAAAACGGACAACAAAACCGACACCAAATGAAGGAAGTTGTTGCCAACAATGACGCCAGGTCGGAGTATGTGTTAATATGACAAAGTAATTCTCTCAACCTTGATCCAACGCTTCCACTGGCAAATGTCCATTCTCGCCCTCCAACTGTGCCTCCGGGTCTGTTGGTGCGTGATTACCGCCAGCAGCGTCTCCTGCGTTAGAATTTCCGCTGCCTCCAGCTTCATTGTTACCACTAGCCGGAGCGAAACGAGCGTTATCGCCAACGGAAGTCCCTTCGTTTCCCACAGCCTGTGAATGGGTAGAAGACGAGGAAACTGCTCCACTCGCAGTAAAACTTCTAGTTGTTCTGCGCATCGCGAGAAAACAGTCAAAATTACTGTAGACAGATTTGGAGCACGTAAAAATATGCAAGAAATGAATCAACGGCAGTCTAAAGTAATGAAAAAACGACGCAGCTAAAGATACATGGACTCCTAGAATATAGCTTAGAGGTGATACGCGCAATCCCGTACCGTAAACACCAGTTACTTACGAACAGCACAATCGTATAGAAGTACGTGCGGGCATGAACATTATCCATTCCAAAGAAATAAAACACAATTCTAAACTGCATTCACGCTAAAGGTTCTGCTCGCAATTGATGTTCAGGTTTTCAAAAAAAATCAACCAGCAGTCAAACAAAACGAAAAACGAAAAACGAAAAATGGATGACGCAACAATAATAAACAGCATCGCACCAACAAAACGAAAAACGAGAAATAAGTAACTAAACAACGGAAGAAGGAAGAGAAGCAAAAGAAAAAGAACGAAATAAACTTTATGGAACTAAAAGTAGTAACAAGATATTTGTTGACGGAAAAGAAATAGAAAATTCGAAAAAGGCTAATATTTAATGGCATAAAACTAAGCATCTAATAAAACAAATACTGGAAAAACGAATTAGATAAAAAGACCAAATAAAGCACACGTGAAGCTAACAAAACAAAAAATAAATTTTCAGCGTGACATAAAATAAAAAAAAATCTTTAAAAAAACGAAACTAAAAGAAACGGATAAATATTAAAAGTCATCAGAATTTTTTCATCTAAGAAGTAAACGAAACAACTAATCATGCAAATTAAGTGAAAAAACTAAATTATAAACTGCATTCACGCTAAAGCTTCTGCTCGCAATTGATGTTCAGTTTTTCCCAAAGAAATAAGCCAGAAGTCAAACAAAACGAAAAAACGAAAAATGGATGATGAAAAAAAAATTAGCAGCATCGCACTAACAAAACGAAAAACGAGAAATAAGTAACTAAAAAACGAAAAAAGGAAAAGAAGCAAAAAGAAATAGAACGAAATAAGCTTTATGGAACTAAAATTACTAACAAGATATTTATTCAGAGAAAAAAAATAGAAAATTCGAAAAAAGCTAATTTTTAATGACATAAACTAAGCATCTAATAAATCAATACTGGAAAAACGAATTAGATAAAAAGACCATATAAAGGACACATGATGCTAACAAAACGAAAAATAAATTTTCAGCGTGACATAAAATAAAAAAAAATCTTTAAAAAAACGAAACTAAAAGAAACGGATAAATATTAAAAGTCACCAGAATTTATTCATGTAAAAAGTAAACGAAACAACTAATCATGCAAATTTAGTGAAAAAACACATATCCAACAGACAAAATAAAACCAAAAAGGAGACCGGCCAAACCTCTCCCCGTAGTCGACTAAACACATGAGGGAGGTTTCCAGCGCTTGGTCGTTCAAGTAGTTCTTGTGAACCGATGGCAGATCTTCGAGTAGTGCACCGGAAAAGCTGGGGACGGCGTCAAAGAATTTGCGACACAAACCCACTAGTTGAGGGCCAGAAAATCGAGAAACTTTGATGCGATTTGGAGCCAGCAGACTCTCCACAAAAGAAGCGTAATGCTCACCAAGGCTAACCATATTATTTCCATTGCTGATTTGCGGTGGTGGACAAAGGAAGCAGGACAGCTGTTCGCAGCCAAGCGCCTGCTCAATTTCCTCGTATTTTTCCTTCGTACTTTCCGACGCTCGTTTGAGGTTTTCTTCCAAGAGCTTTCTACCGGCCTTGTATCCATATTCGTCGCCCAGAGTGTAGTCAGAAATTAGGATGATGAACTTGGGAGCCAAATTACGGTTGGCCTTCAGCTTGTTTGCCAGTCGACAGAGAATCAGAAGCGTGTCCAGTTTGTCGGTGTTGAAGTCCTTGTGAACCTTGTACAGGGCCATTCCCATGAAGCATGTAAAATTCTATTGCCCGTTAGGAAGCTAGAAGCAGCTGTTGTATGTATAGGCCTACAATCATTTACAAGAAATGTAAAGAAAAACGACATACTGTACATAGTAGTACTATGTACGTAGTAATGTACGAAATGCTGGACCATGGCCTAGTATATTTGTCATGCTTGCATGAATGACCCTGTAGACGATTGTAGAGCAGAGTGTGAAGGCGAAGCCGGTCAGAACGGTTCGTTGTTTCGGTGAGTCGTTTGATTCATCGAAAAGCCCCTCAAAATCGGCGAGTAGCACGTCCACCGTATCCAAAACCTGGACGCCTTTCTCAGTTTGTCTCCAGCTGCCAACGCGGCCGAGCTCGCGCCGGATCCAAACGCCATTCGTCACCGGTGCATTTCCGCTGCCTACTTTGAAGTCGTCAGGCAGTTTTTCTTTCGCCTCCGCCGCCCAGTACTGTGGGCCATTCACACATCATCTCGCAGAAGCGTTAATAAGGTGGCAAAATTTGGAAGTTCTACCAAGTACAGCATGTATGTACTATACTTATGTTACATTAACGAGGCTTCCCGTCTTTTGACTATCGACACATTTCAGAAGGGCTTTCTGATTCAGTTTTTTAATAGCGGTATATGTAGGTGTGAATGGCCCAGCGATGACCGTCATTGTAACCGTTCGTTGCTACTTCGTTGAGGTAGTGAGCAGAGGTTGAGGAGCGTGCTTTTCCCTACTCGTTTCGGTCCGATACATCCGATCACAGACAGCGGACGATCGGAATGACCGATACGCTTTTCCAACGCCTTCAGTTTCGTTTGAAGCTCGCCATTGGACCAAAATAGGATCTGCTTCGACTTCGACTTCTTTTCTTTGTCTGTTGAACAACGTTTTCTTCCAATAAAAGTGAGCGCCAAACAGGAAATAATGGTAATTTTTGACCAAGCTTTTGACCTCACCACGATTGCACCCGTATGGAACATTTTAAACTTTTTTGACACTTCGTATTCGTGGTTATTCCTTCTCGTGTATGATTTATCTCACTTCTTTCAATACGGAAAATTACGTTGTGATCACTAATGGCGATCGCCATAGCAATAAACCCTCGCTTACAATTCAGCTCCAGATAATGGTACGGCCAAGATACATACATATAAGTTGTTCCATAATATACTCACCATATACTCAGGGTGTTCCATAATGTCTATGTCACGTGTCTATGTCATCTTGTCTATGTCTATGTCACATGTCTATGTCATCTTGGTCTATGTCACGCATAACGTTTTCATACCAACACAACGCACCACAATCACGATTATAACCAATTTGTTCCCTAACCCAACTTAAAAATTGGTTTGAATCGGCCCGAATTACCCCGTGCTGTCATAATATTATCCGCTATTTATTTCATCTTCATATTCTTGTCCTTCGACTTCTTCTCGAACGCTGCTCGAATGCCGTTTAGCATCCAATTACAGTTCACCTGAACTCGACTGGCAATCTTACGATTGTATTCGGACACTTCGGTGATGCTGACTTCCCTGGCGCCCTCAGCGGCCAAATTGGCTCCCCAGGAGCAAACCCCAACTCCCACAGCAGCGCCCAGAAGACCCACGCCACCAGTGGCCACGCCCAGTGCCACGAGGCCCGCAAACATAGCGCCAGCCGCAGCACCACCGGTCGCCACACCGATAGAAACGCCAATCACCACACCTGCAACGACGGAACGCTTGTAGGAGAAGTGTGGCTTTTCTTGGTAATTCTATATTTAACCATAGGTACTGTACGTATACATACATACTACCTACATACAACCAAATACAACTTACGAGCAAAGAAGAGGAAAATTGAACAAACCTGCGATATCTCCTGGATCTTTTTGACCATTGAGCTCATCCAAAATCAGATCATTTTGCTGATGTTTTGAGTCCAATCTGCCCAAGATCTCGTCCAGCATCCTGCACAACTGCACATTTCCAGTTGCTTCGCTCTTCGCACTGATCAGTCGGTCGCAGACGAGTCTCTTCGCCTCATTCTTGATCTGGTGTAGCTCTCTGGACGGTCGAAACGGCGCGTACTCGCTCTTGATCTGATTCTCCAGTAGCTCTTCGTACTTTTCGTTCAGCTTCGCTTCCAGCTCTGTCATTAGGGCTTCCATGCTGCCTCTATTTGCATCCTGAATACTGCGCACGCGGTCCTTGAACTGCATGCGCAGGTGCTCGCAAAGTGTCGCGAAGTACGGCGTCATGTTCGCCAAGGCTTTCGCTGCGTCCAGTGCATCATCCAACCTGTTCTTCAACTCTATTTCAATCTCTGCCATTTCAGCGTCGTTGAAGCAACAACCGAGTATGCACTGGATAATAATTTCGTCGCATTCTTGGCCATGCGTTTGACTTTGCTGCTGCTGCTGATCCGCCTTGGCAACCAACTCGCGTTGTTTCTGCAAGGCTTGCTGCGCCAGCTCTTTCACTATCACCTCCTCAAAACGCAACAGACAGCCCCGGGCGAACTCCTGGCCTTGCTTGCTGCATTCCTGCAACAGTTGCTGCTCTAACTTGGCGTATTCTTCACTCTGTCGGTCCATCAGGATGCAGCTGGAGCGAAGCCGATCCAAGGATTCCTTCAGGGCGCTGGAGTGGGCTGGATGGAAATCTCCAGGTTGAGCCTCTTGCGGGAAACTGTCCACGAAACACTGGAGGGAGGTTTTCAGCGCTTGGTCATTCAAATAGCTCTTGTGTACCGACGGTAGATCTTCGAGTAGTGCACCGGAAAAGCTGGGGACGGCGTCAAGGAATTTGCGACACAAACCCACCAGTTGAGGGCCAGAAAATGGAGAAACTCTGATGTGATTTGGAGCCAGCAGACTCTCCACAAAAGAAGTGAAATGTTCACCAAGGCTAACCATTTTCCCGTTGCTGATGAGTGGTGGTGGACAAAGGAAGCAGGACAGCTGTTCACAGCCAAGTGCCTGCTGAATTTCCTCGTATTTTTCCTTCGTACTTTCCGACGCTCGTTCGAGGTTTCCTTCCAAGAGCTTCCTACCGGCCTCGTATCCATATTCGTCATTGCCTAGGGTGTAGTCAGATATGAGGATGATGAACTTGGGAGCCGCCAGATTACGGTTGGCATTCAGCTTGTTTGCCAGTCGACAGAGAATCAGAAGAGTGTCCAGTTTGTCGGTGTTGAAGCTCTTCTGAACCTTGTACAGGGCCATTCTCATGAAGCATGTCTAGTTCTATTACCAGCTACTGTATGTAGCTGCAGCGGTAACACAATTATTTACAAGAATAACAAATGAAAACGAAAGCGACTGTACATAAGTGCGTACAGTATGTACGTACCTAATAATGAACGAAATACGTACTGTACGTACTGGACCATGGCCTAGTGAATTCGTCACGCTCACATGAATGACCCTGTAGACGATTGTAGAGCAGAGTGTGAAGGCCAAGCCGGTCAGAACGGTTCGTTGTTTCGGCGAGTCGTTGGATTCATCGAAGAGCCCCTCGAAATCGGCGAGTAGCACGTCCACCGTATCCCAATGGACGTCTTCTTCAGTTTGTTTCCAGCTGCCAACGCGGCCGAGCTCGCGCCGGATCCAAACGCCATTCGTCACCGGCGCATTTCCGTTGTCCACTTTGAAGTCGTCAGGCGGCTGTTTCTCTTTCGCTACCGTCGCCCTGTACTGTGGGCCATTCACACAGCTCGCGCAACCGGTAAGGTGGCTCTTGGGCCGTAAAAAAAGATATACAATAGGCAAAAGTACGAAATTGGCGAAATTGGCAAAAAGTACGAAAAAGTACGAAATTGGCAACGTTTCAGAAGTTTCAGAATTCAGTTTTTATTAGCGGTAGGTGTGAATGGCCCAGTGATGACCGTCATCGTAACCGTTCGTTGCTACTTCGTTGAGGTAGAGTGAGCAGAGGTTGAGGAGCGTGCTTTTCCCTACTCGTTTCGGTCCGATACATCCGATCACAGACAGCGGACGATCAGAGTGGCCGATGCGCTTTTCCAACGCCTTCAGCTTCATTTGAAGCTCGCCGTTGGACCAAAATAGGATCTGCTTCGACTTCTTCTTTGACGTAACTGCATCAGCAACAGCAGCAGCATCTGCTGCATTATATAGTAACTGGTGCATCATATTCCTTCTCGTGTATGATTTTGTCACTTCTTTCCTTACTGATATTTATTGTGATCACTTGGCGATCTCAAGCAATAAACCCTCGTTTACAATTCAGCTCCAGATACTGATACGGCCAATCAAGATACTGTAAAGTTTTGTAACTGACGATGGGATGTACGTACGTACGTATTGCATCCCAGCTTTTGTTTGTGAGCCAACGCTTCTTGATAAGAATTAAGGACTCATGGCCCTGTTTTTCTGAGCATGGATTCCTGTACTACTAGTGAAGTATCTGGTGATATCTAATTTCAGCTGTTTTCACTGCCTGACACCATACGATCATCCATCTGCTTGTTTTCCGTTCGCTGTTTCCGCTCCGGTCGCGCTCTCTGCGCTCGTCTTCGTACTATGCAGGGACAACTGTATATGCATGGACAACTATCTAAATTCGGTCCAGGTCTCTCCTGGGCCAACGAAAGCGAGTTGAGAGGAGATCAAGAAATCGATGGAAAGCTTGTTACACGATCTCTTTGACGCGCTAAAGAGCGCCTCTTGAAACGGCCTATCTGTGGCGCAATTCTTGATTGAAACGATAACTTTTTCAAACACGTTTTTCTTGGATAACTTTGCGTAGAGGCAACGTAGAGAGGCGCCGCAGGTACCGATCGATTCCTCTCGTCAAGACGCGTTGAATGGTATGCTCATGTTGAAAAATACCCAGCGGTTCCATTGGAACACCCATATCGCATGGTTTTTGGGGCGTTCTTTATAGTGTGTCGTACTGCGCCGTATACAAGAGCTTTGGCGCTGCTGTTTGGTGTACGTGTAGAGGAAGACTCATGCTTTATTTTCATTATGAGTGATCACTTTTATCTTGCACACAACGGCTACGAGGAAGCCTCAAAATTGGCTCTGAAACAGGGCCATGAGACCTTAAGATACTTTATTGCTTCACAAGCTCTTTCATCGTTTGTTACGCCACGTACCTACTCTCCGTATTTTTTGTAAGAAGAGCAGTGTTAGAGAGTGCCTCTGTGGAAAATGCACCTTGGCACCTTTTTTATGGGCCAGCAGCCGTTTTCCAAGCATATTGAGATTTCCGCAATACGTTGCTGACCAGTTTAAAATTTAACCCCTCCTGCATGCTGAGATATGGCTGCTGGTAGGCCCAATTTGCCCCCTTCGTGCCAGCCACTTTTTTCAAAAATTCTTCACATCATTCTACTCCATTTTCTTCGCTGATTTCGGTTTGGGGCATGCCCCTTCGATATTTTGATGAATATGTCATCAAAAATATATAATTCTGCTTAGGGGAAGAATGGACGACTTAGTGTAAACGCACAGAGCATCCCTGGCAGATATTGGCCCCAATTTTTTGGGTATTTGAAATATCCAATTATTTGGATATCCAATTAATTGGGTTTTACGAAACCATTACATTGAAATTTATGAAACCATTTTATTGGATATCCAATTAATTGGGCTTTACGAAACCATTACATTGGGTTTTACGAAACCATTATAATGGATATTGCGAATCCAAAAAATTGGATAAATCCAATTAATTGGGTTCGTAAAAATCGATAATTTTACAAAACTGTGTGTGCAAATTTATAGCCCCAAAGCCCCACTGTGGGGCTATTTACCCCCATTTTATGGTGAAAAAAGTGAAAAATCAGGGTCAAATTGTGGTCAACTTTGAGGCCTTATATCTCAGGACTGGGTGCAAATTTTCGACCCGGTTTTTTTTGTAAAATACGTAAAATAAGTTGGGCTATCAGCTCACCTCATCAGCAGAAAACTGAAAATTACCCCCCTGTCCACGCAATTCTCAATACTACCTGACATCGTATTTTAAGGGGCTATGCAGTAGGGGTGGTTCTGCACCGGTAAATACGGTGTATAGGTAAAGAAGACGACTGAAACCAAACTACACACGCCGTTTTGATTATTCATTCGACGACACTGCTCTAAGATATGTGCTTCTTTAATATGTATTTTTATTTTAATATGTATTGCTCATGACGAACGTGAGATTGAATCAATGCAAAAGCCGATTACTGAAATATAGGCAAGGATTGACTTGATATGACGGGACAAGATGGCTTCTACACGAGTTGAATGAAAGCACAAACAACCATAGCGTTGCTTTGTGTCATTTGTGCTACAGTCAATGGATACACAACACAAACTTATACGACTAAGACTTACCCACCAAGACTTCCCGAATTACCCCGTGCTGTCATATTATTATCCGCTATTTGTTTCATCTTGACTTCTTGTCCTTCGACTTCTTCTTGAAAGCTGCTCGTATGCCGTCTTGCATGCACTTGAAGCGCCGCTGAACTCGACTGGCCATCTTACGATTGTATTCGAACACTTCGGTGATGCTGACTTCCCTGGCGCCGTCAGCAACCAAAATGGCTACCCAGGAGCAAACCCCAACTCCCACAGCAGCGCCACCCACAACCAAAAGACCCACGCCACCAGTGGCCACGCCCAGTGCCACGAGACCCGCAGCCGCAGCGCCACCGCTCGCCATTCCGATAGAAGTGCTCGTCACCACACCTGCAGCGTAATCATTGCACAGTTGATGCTTCGACGAAAACCCTTGTACCAGAAAACTGAGGCTCATAGCACATAGGTAGTTACGTTATGTAAGCATGTATATGTCGTAGCTAGTTCTCAAATTGAGCAAGATTTGAAATCTTGCTAGCTGGATGTTGAATTCTGAATTCCGCCACATGTTTTAGGGCATAATTGAGGTCAAAACAGGGTTATTCTAGTACAATACACCCCCAAGCAGGCTTATAGGCATCTTAGCTTGGTGTGGGAGTGGCTATGGGTAGCTTATGACCAGCTTATGTAGGTAGGTTCAAGTAGGTACTGTACTGTTACGTACTGCGTACGTATGGCAATAGCGTCCGAGGCCAGTAGTAGTGCACGTAAACCAGTTCTAGGTATGTAAGGCGAGTTTAGCCAAAAGTCCCCGGACCGGTCCGTGGTGGGGTTGCCTAAGTCCGCAGCTGTGTCCGAGGGTAACGGGTTCGATTCCTGTTCGGTCCTATTTCTCTCCCCCCTTTTCAGTGCCCGGCTATCGCCATACGGAACGCGGCACATCACATGGAGGACCGACGAAAAGGAACCCGCAGCCGTCAGGAGGTGTTGGGCAGACACCTTGATCAAAATGCCTCGGACCAGGAGTGTCCAGTAGTGGACGGCGAGGGCGCCTGCTTGGCGGGCGGGATGTTACGTACTGCGTACATATGGCAATAGCGTCCGAGGCCAGTAGTAGTGTACGTAAACCAGTTCTAGGTATGTAAGGCGAGTTAGCCAAAAGTCCCCGGACCGGTCCCTGGTGGGGTTGCCTAAGTCCGCAGCTGTGTCCGAGGGTAACGGGTTCGATTCCCGTTCGGTCCTATTTCTCTCCCCCCTTTTCGGGGCCCAGCTATCGCCATACGGAACGCGGCACGTCACAGTACAGTACAAGTACATATGGAGCTATGCATCGGGGGGGGGGGGCTATGCATAGGGCAGTTTTTATGTTTTTTTGCCAATATGAGGCTATGCATAGGGGGGGCTATACATAGGGGGGGGGGGCATGCATGGGTAAATACGGTATATTATGGGACACCCTGTAGAATTTGATCTCCAGCTAGCTTGTTTCGAAATCCTTCAACAATTTGCCCAAGAGCTACTAGCTGGAAATGAAATCTTCGAATATATCAAGTTTTTGTGTAATCTTTTTTTGACACTCAGGAAACTGCCATTGCTTTGTATGGTATAAAAATCTTTGTTGATGCAAATACGGTAAATACGGTACTCCGGGGTTTACGCGGTAATAACTCCCGATCCAAAGGTCAGATTTCAATGCAGTTTTTTGCATTATGTAGCCAAGGCTTCATCTTAGATGCTGGCAAAATTTCAAGATTTTACTGCAATTGGAACCGGTTCAAAACAGCTACACTCTCTAGCCCCTTTTCTATGGACTTTTCCCCGAATAAACAAAATTCGGCATATTTTTTGGCATAGTTCGCTAGCAACCGCAGCTTGGTAGCAATCATTGCAATCCACATTGTTAGAGTAATCCACATTGCAAGAGAACTTGATGTGTAGACGGCAAGTTCAAAGTCTGGACGCGTAAATGCAAAATTGAAGCTATCTCCACTCAAAACCGCTATTGTACTGAAGGAGAAACTGCGAAAAACGGAACCAACACTTTGAGGGCCAATAAAACCATAACCAATTAAGCTACGCAGATTAAATTTTGCATGTGCCTAAGTTGAAGCCTTGGCTACACAACAGAAAAAAACGCATTGAAATTTGAGCTTTAACTCGAGAGTTATAAGCGCGGAAACCCCCGGAGTATATTTTGGGACACTCTGTATAACCAGCTAGCAAGATTTGAAATCTTGCTCCATTTGAGAACCAGCTACGACATACAGGGTGTATCAGAATAATCTCACCGGGTGTTTGTGCTTATATCTTCCCACCGGAGTGTCACATTCAAATGCGGTTTTTTTTGCGTTGAATAGCCAAGGCTTCAACGTTGATGCAGCCAAAATTTCAGCTTTCTATGCCAACAGGAAGCGGCTCAAACAGCTCGATTTGCAAAGCGTCAATTTTCACACATTTTTGCAGGCGGCCAGGTACAGATCGGCTCCAGTGTTTCTCTCCCCAGTTTTCCTAGCCCAGTTCTTTCCTCAGTTTTCCTTCCGCAGTTTTCCTCTCCCCAGTTTTTGTCTGAAGCACAAGTTTCGGAAGAGTTTTTCCACCTCCGTGCCACTTCTCTTGCAGATTCAAACTTGGCAAACAGTGTTACAGCCAAAATTCGGTCATCAAACTTTTCCTTGGAACGCTGAAGCCATGGTGATCAAACTGACGTCTAACTTCGACAATACTCGCCAACAATACTCGCGTCGCCACTCCTCCTGACCTTACCTATGTACGTACGGACGTATCCATGTACAGCTCATTCTGTAGGTCTTAAAAACGTCGAGCCGACACTACTAACCGTAATAAATAAAAGGGGTGCAAGGCTCTAAAAAGTACTATGATGTGCAGACAAACGTACCCATGCGACACAATATCACATATTATTATCACCATGCTGCCAAATCACTGCTATGGTGCTGTCGTGATCCCAACGGGTAACATAATGTGCTCTGGTGCTGTGGTACCCATTGTATGATGATATGATTGTACTATACTGTACATACTTCACTGTGACTTGGATGGTGGGTTTCAATACATAGTCGCTTTCATGAATACCGAGGGTGCAAACGATCATCGGCTCAATATTGCATTTCTTTGTTATGAATGCACGGGCGTGCATTGCATTGTATTGCCTCAGTACTTGAAGCATTGCTTGCTTGACGGGTGGAGCAAATTTGATGTTAGTAGCTTAGCGGGTGGAAAAACAAACTGATAAAAGCCAAAATGTCAACTCAAGTTGATAATGGGTGCATTCCATTGCGATCGTTTCTTATGTCCTATGTTTCCTTTGACGGGTTGGATAAATTTGATGGTTAGCTAGCTAGCAAACACAGATACAAAACGCTTCATGGCGACACGAGGGAAAGAAAGCATAAAAGGTGCCGAGTGGGAATTGTCAACAAAATAACTGATAAAAGCCAAAATGTCATCTCAAGTTGATAATGGATAACCCTATAAACAGGAATGGATTTATCCGTAGCGAGAAGCGAAAATTTTTGCGCAACGGATGAAATCCAGTGGATGGAATGAAAAGTCGGTTGGAATTTTTTTCGAAATTTTTCGAACTAAAGTGTTATTTTTATCTGTAAATTTTGGCAAAAAATTTCAATTTAAAAAAAAAATTCGTAGCTCGATCCATAGCGTTTTATCCGTAGGTTTTGGGAAAAGTATCCATAGCATTTCCTATGGATAGAATTAAGCCGACCAGCCGACAATGATGAAGAGAAAGCGCCGACAGTACAAAATGAGAGCTATGGATAGATTAAAAATGACCGACAACGTTGTGTCGAAAATTTTTTGTCGGCTTATGCTATGGATATTTTTTTTTGCTATGGATTTTTTTTTTGCAAATTTTTTTTGAAAACTTATGGATATTTTCGTGAAAAGTTATGGGTACCGTATTTTTGGGTGTATATCCCCCTATTGTATATCCCCCCTAGTGTATAACCCCCCATTGGCAAAACATAAATTTTGTCCTTTGTATATCCCCCCTGGTGTATAACCCCCATGTACTGTAAGGTACCTAACCTACCTATGTAAGCTGGTCATAAGCTAGCTATAGCTACTCCTACACTATGCTACCATGCCTATAAGCTTAGCTGAGCATGTCTTATACTAGAACAACCCTGTTTTAACCGCGATTATGCCCTAAAACACGTACTTTTGACCTCAAAAACATGCCTCTACACACCTCTCAAAAACATAAATTTTGTCCTATGTATATCCCCACCCATTGTATATCCCCCCCTAGTGTATAACCACCCATTGGACCTCTCAATTTTTGTATACCCCCATGGGGCTATACACCCAAAAATACGGTACTTTGCTATGGATCGAACAACACCTTTAGCAATTTCGACTGCAATTGCAACGGATAGATCACATCAACGGATGGAACGCCTACTATACCAAAAGCTATGGATAAAATGGAAAATTTCTGCGCGTCACATATGTGTGACTTTTCCTGTTTAAAGGGATAATGAAATATGGAACGGGCATGGGCTTTTAGCTCTTTTTGCCTTTTTGGTTATGACGCATACAATCTTCTTTTTTATTACATTGACATTTTTGAACGCCAGCTTCAAGTGCGCGGCGTGGTCATCACAGCATGGGATCAAAATCGAGCAAAGTCACCTCTGAAATAAAGGACTTGGCTCTGTACGACAATTCAGGAGCATTTGAATGGAAGAAGTCGGATTTTGTTGATCCGGAGGAGCTTGTTATTCACTTGAAGCCTGGAGACTTGATCCAACAAAAAGGGCGCCATGTAAACTCAAGGACATGAATAAGACTTCATCGATCACCACGCCTCTAGCGGTTTAAAAACGAAACACTTTTCTTATTTTCGCTGCGCAAATTTTCTCGTGTTTTTCGCACGCAACAAGAGTTAGCAACACAGAATTTTGCAGAATAACTTCTACTTTCATGCCTCCTTCCATCAAGCCCAACATCAGTTACTCAGCTTATTTGTTCCATCGCAAACACCCAATGTCGTTGCTGCACTTGTTGAAACAGCCTTTTTCTTGAAAACCGGACCTGCCAGAATTTGAATTTCCTGTTTGTTCTTTTCCATGTATTCCTATACTCATCCAAGGCGTGCGTGCTCTAGGCGTTCATGCAGCGTTTCTGTCGCTTCGTCGCATTTTTCGTCACTTCGGTGCATTTTTTTTAATGATCGATGAAGTCTTATTCCTCACGTCCGCTTTACGTAATGCCGTGTGTAAACTCAAGGACATGAATAAGACTTCATCGATCACCACGCCTCTAGCGGTTTAAAAACGAAACACTTTTCTTATTTTCGCTGCGCAAATTTTCTCGTGTTTTTCGCACGCAACAAGAGTTAGCAACACAGAATTTTGCAGAATAACTTCTACTTTCATGCCTCCTTCCATCAAGCCCAACATCAGTTACTCAGCTTATTTGTTCCATCGCAAACACCCAATGTCGTTGCTGCACTTGTTGAAACAGCCTTTTTCTTGAAAACCGGACCTGCCAGAATTTGAATTTCCTGTTTGTTCTTTTCCATGTATTCCTATACTCATCCAAGGCGTGCGTGCTCTAGGCGTTCATGCAGCGTTTCTGTCGCTTCGTCGCATTTTTCGTCACTTCGGTGCATTTTTTTTAATGATCGATGAAGTCTTATTCCTCACGTCCGCTTTAACAAAATGTAAGTAACGCATGCCATGCAAATCGTACCCTGGCTGGCAGTGTCGTAGTGGATGCTTTTATAGATTTGGAATTACTTCTACAGCCACTTTGCAGTGTACGAAGGTAATGGATATGTCATTCATGTGGGCAAGGGAATTAACAGTCCGAAGAAGAAAGTGCGGGTGATGCGAGAGGAATTGTTGGATACGTTTCAAGGAACATCCGTGCGATTGAATAACTTAATGGACGACGTAAGAAGCTCAAAACTGTGCCGCCTTCATACAACATAGACTATACCTAGTTACGTAATGTACTCCATAAAATTTCCTACCTCAACGTCGCAGGTTGACAGGTACTGTATGTAGCAGTAGTACGTACGTAAAGTGTTTTTGTATGATGCAGGAATGGTTGCCATGCGAGAGACGCAAGATCGTCAAGAAAGCCAGGGAGTATCTGGAACCGCCGAAATGCGAGTGGGACTACGACGTACTGTCCAACAACTGCGAGCACTTCGCGTCCATGTGTCGCTACAGTACAACCGACGGCTAAGTCTGCAGAGCCACGGACTATTCGACGTCGCATCGGGAGAGGTCTCTTTGGGTGAGTATATGCGCGTCCAGTTCAAGGCGGTCAAGGAAAAGTGCAGCACTTTCATGGCCTGGATCAAGCGCAAAGTGAACGTCGGCATGGCGAAAATCGAAGGCGTTGTGGCTACGGGCAGGCAGATGCTAGAATACCAGCAGGCAGATGCCGACGATGACGATAGCGAAGACGAAGATGACGACGACAACTACTACTACTACTACGAGAGCAGCAGTGATGACGACAATGACGTCAACGACATTATTGAAGAGATTGTCCAGCAATCGCTCCAGCAATTGTCTTTATCTCTGACGTTAGCTCTAGCTGCTATTCATGATGACGATGACGATTAGGATTTGCACTGCACTGATTCTGTAATTTTATAGTCACAAGAAAATTCGCCCAGGAAATGTAGCTGTTGATTGTTTGTGGTTACGCGACTACCGTATCCGTAATCAGTATACAGGGTGTCCCATTTGGATATATCATGTCGTTTGGGGTTATAACTTGGGAACCACTAGAGTTAAAACGCTGAAATTTTCCTTGCAGATACCCAAGAATATGCATAACCTTGTGTAAAAATTTCGTCCCAAAACTCCAATCTGAACATAAGATATTGGTAGCCCAAGTTTCGACCACGAAAATCACAAATTTTTTGAATCGCCAGCCTGTTGTGCAGACGAATTCTTGTGGGAGTTTCATCACAACGCTGGTGAATTATGTTGAAACTATTGAAAATGGCAACATGAGGTTCCAGAGGAGACAACAATGCAAAGGGCTGCTTCTTTCTTCATTCATTGCTAGCCACATGCGCACATCGGTTCACTTCACACCACGTCTCAGACAAAACCAAACCACCAGTAGCCTGTGACCTCTATGCTCGCCGTATCTGACTCCTCGACTTTTGCTTTCGGATTTTCTCCAGAAATAAGCTACATTCTAGTAAACTGAAGGCTTTCCCAGAACTGAAAATTAATATTGATGTTTTTGATTAGCGCTTTGATGAAAATCCCACAAGAATTCGTCTGAACACCAGGCTTGCGATTCAAAAACTTGTGATTTTTGTGGTCGAAACTTGAGCTACCAATATCTTATGTTCAGGTTGGAGTTTTGGGACAAAATTTTTAAACAAGGTTATGCATATTCTTGGGTATCTGCAAGAAAAATTTCGGCGTCATAACTCTATTGGTTCCCAAGTTATAACCCCAAACGACATGATATATCCAAATGGGACACCCTGTACAATGTGTTATCCTTATAATGCAAGTTCTGACGTTTGATTGCTGAAGAATATACAGTTCTAGCACGGATAATTGGTTTGATGGTGGGTACTACATGCCCAATGCATGAAGCGTACGTATACTACAGGGTGGTTTTTTTCTCCTGGATGATTTTGATTGCCAATTTCAATAGGTTGCCCTGCACCGATTTCGCTCAAATTTTGCCCATATATCTCCGGGCGTTTGCCATTTACTTGGTAAAAATTTCGAGTTGAAATGCTGGACTGGCAGTGAGAAATGCATAAGAGAAAATGAGATCGCAATTTTTCAATATTTTTCCATAATTTGTGGCTACTTCTGCAATTCTTCCGTCAAAATTTCGGAAAACATGGCAAGTGGCACAACTGCAATTATTTTTCAAATGGTAAACCGGCTTTGGATTGTCTTTTATGGACCTTTTTCCCTCTCTCTCCACACCCCCAGAAAGAATTCGAGACGAGAGTCATCAAATCAGTGATTATGGCTCATGAGCTTAGGGTGCAGCAGTGATGAGGCATGAGCAGCATTGATGAGGAATATGACAATCTTCTAGCAATGGGCCACCAATGTCCATGTTTTTGACTGTTTAGAGCTTAGGTTCCAACTTGCTGAAACTATGCTCCTAGGAAAGAGCCATTGGGCTCCAAAACGAGTCTTTCAATCATGTAGCAGTAAAAAGTGGGTAGAAAAAGCTCGAAATTGCATTTTCGAAAGGAAGGGGTTAATTCTCACAACCAATACAGTATTTCAACTCGAAATTTTTACCAAGTAAATGGCAAACGCTCGGGAATATATGGGCAAAATTTGAGCGAAATCGGTGCAGGGCAACCTATGTACAGAAATTGGCGATCAAAATCATCAAGGAGAAAAAAATCACCCTGTATGTACTGTACATGTCATGGGATACACAAATACTAGGACACACACAGTGTAGGTAGTCTATCAACCAAGAACCAACGTCCATATGAGGGTACTGCATTAATAATTTTGTATCGGCTTATTGCATCTTGATTTCCTCGTCTTTCGGCTACATGAACGATGCTACATAGTATATGCCTTCTTTAACGTTTGAAGAGCCGCTGAACTCGACTGGCCATTTTACGATTGTATTCGGACACTTCGGTGATGCTGACTTCCCTGGCGCCGTCAACGACTAAAATGGCTACCCAGAAGCAAAGCCCAAGCACAAGACCCACGCCACCAGTGGCCACGCCCAGTGCCACGAGACCCGCAGCCGCAGCGCCACAACCTGCAAGGTTTCCTGGGTCTTTTTGACGATTGAGCTTCTCCAAAAGCGGTTCATTTTTCTGATGTTTTGAGTCCAATCTGCCCAAGATCTCGTCCAGCATCCTACACAACTGAACATCTGCAGTTTCAGATTTGCTCCTCAAACTGATCAGTCGGTCGAAAACGCGTCTCTTTGCCTCATTCTTGATTTGGCGCAGCTCATTGGACGGTCGAAACGGCGCGTACTCGCTCGTGATCTGATCCAGTAGCCTTTCGTACGTTTTGTTCAGCTTCTCCTCCAGCTCTATCATTAGGGCTTCCTTGCTGCCACTATTTGCAGCCTGAATACTGTGCACACGGTCCTTGAACTGCACGCGCAGGTGCTCGCGAAGTGTCGCGAAGTACGGCGTCATACTCGCCAAGGCTTCCGCTGCGTCCAGTGCCTCATCTAACTTGTTCTTCAACTCTTTTTCAATCGCCGCCATCTCAGCGTCGTTGAAGCAGCAACCGAGGAAGTACTGGATATTTTCGTCGCCTTCTTTGTCACGCGTTTGACTTTCTCCACTGTGATCCGCCTTGGCAGCTAACTCGCGTTGTTTCTGCAACACTTGCTGCTCCAGCTCTTCCACTATCACATCCTCAAAACGCAACAGACAGCCCTGGGCAAACTCCTGGCATTGCTTGTTGCATTCCTGCAGCAGTTGCTGCTCCAACTTGGCGTATTCTTCACTCTGTCGGTCCGTCAGGATACTGCTGGAGTGAAACCGATCCAAGGATTTCATCAAGGCGCTGGAGTATGCTCGGTGGAATTCTCCAGGGTGTTCTACTTGCGGGAAACTGTCGACTAAACACTGGAGGGAGGTTTTCAGCGCTTGGTCGTTCAAGTAGTTCTTGTGAACCGATGGCAGATCTTCGAGTAGTGCACCGGAAAAGCTGGGGACGGCGTCAAAGAATTTGCGACACAAACCCACTAGTTGAGGGCCAGAAAATGGAGAAACTTTGATGCAATTCGGAGCCAGCAGACTCTCCACAAAAGAAGCGTAATGCTCACCAAGGCTAACCATATTATTTCCATTGCTGATTTGCGGTGGTGGACAAAGGAAGCAGGACAGCTGTTCGCAGCCAAGCGCCTGCTCAATTTCCTCGTATTTTTCCTTCGTACTTTCCGACGCTCGTTTGAGGTTTTCTTCCAAGAGCTTTCTACCGGCCTTGTATCCATATTCGTCGCCCAGAGTGTAGTCAGAAATTAGGATGATGAACTTGGGAGCCAAATTACGGTTGGCCTTCAGCTTGTTTGCCAGTCGACAGAGAATCAGAAGCGTGTCCAGTTTGTCGGTGTTGAAGTCCTTGTGAACCTTGTACAGGGCCATTCCCATGAAGCATGTCAAATTCTATTGCCCGTTAGGAAGCTAGAAGCAGCTGTTGTATGTATAGGCCTACAATCATTTACAAGAAATGTAAAGAAAAACGACATACTGTACATAGTAGTACTATGTACGTAGTAATGTACGAAATGCTGGACCATGGCCTAGTAAATTTGTCATGCTTGCATGAATGACCCTGTAGACGATTGTAGAGCAGAGTGTGAAGGCGAAGCCGGTCAGAACGGTTCGTTGTTTCGGTGAGTCGTTTGATTCATCGAAAAGCCCCTCAAAATCGGCGAGTAGCACGTTCACCGTCTCTGAATCATGCAAGCTTTTTTTAGCTTGTCTATATCGGTCAACGTGACCGAGCTCGCGCCGGATCCAAACGCCATTCGTCACCGGTGCATTTCCGCTGCCTACTTTGAAGTCGTCAGGCAGTTTTTCTTTCGCCTCCGCCGCCCAGTACTGTGGGCCATTCACACATCTCGCAGAAGCGTTAAGGTGGCAAAATTTGGAAGTTCTACCAAGTACAGCATGTATGTACTATACTTATGTTACATTAAAGAGGGACTCGCATAAAAAAAGTTGTTGTCGCGAAATAAAAAACAAATAGTCAGAATGTATGCAATTTTTAAGGTCTCACGCTATAGTTTCGGAGCCAACTTTGAGGCTTCGTCGTAGCCGTTGTACGCAAGATAAAAGTGATCCGTCATAATGCGAATAAAGTATCATTCTTCCTCTACACGTACACCAAACGGCAGCGCCAAAGCTCTTGTATTCGGCGCAGTACGACACGCTGAAGAACACCATAAAAACCATGCGATTTGGGTGTTCCGAAGGAACCACTGGGTATTTTTCAACACGCGGCACACCATTCAACGCGTCTTGACGAGAGGAATTGATCGGTACCTGCGGCGCCTCTCTACGTTGTCTTTACGCAAAGTTATCCAAGAAAAACGTGTTTGAAAAAGTTATCGTTTCAATCAAGAATAGCGCCACGGAGAGGCCGTTTCAAGAGGCGCTCTATGGCGCGTCAAAGAGATCGTGTAACAAGCTTTCGATCGATTTCTTGATCTCCTCTCAACTCGCTTTTGTTGGCTCAGGAGAGCCTGGACCGAATTTATCAAGAAGTCCATGCATAGACAGTTGTCCCTGCATAGTACGAAGACGAGCGCAGAGAGCGCGACTGGAGCGGAAACAGCGAACGGAAAACAAGCAGACGGATGATCGTATGGTGTCAGGAAGTGAAAACAGCTGGAATTAGATATCACCAGATACTTCAGTAGTAGTACAGGAGTCCACGGCTCAGAGATCTATAGTGTGAGACCTTAATGACAATTTAAAAATAGAAAGAAAATTTTAAAAATTCCTTAACAGTCGGTTTTTACATGCATTTGAAGGTTTTGGAGGCCCCTTAGACCTTAAAAACGTCCGATATGCAACTATATAACTATAACTATATAACTATAACTAATATGTCATGTGGCGAAAAACTGACTGCAAGTCCAGCCTTTTTCTCATACAATCAGTATAAGCTGATGTTCTGGAACAGTAGCCAAAAGGGCAAACCTGTGGTTGGTTTTGGACTACTTTGATGTATACGTGGTCCAACTCTAGGGAAAAAGTGCAGTATGGTTTTGTAGCAAATTTAATGGGGAATCTGATAGTGGGGTTAAGAAGTTAGGGCCCCGCACAAAAAGTATCCTGGTCGCGAAACATAAAATTTCCCTCAAAATCATGTAGCCGAGCCCCTAAAACTCTGGTAGGTTCACTTGTTACATGTGCATAGAACAAAACACAATAGTTATTGCTGGTATGCTTTTGTATGGGAAGCAGCATCTGGCTTGGGTTTGAATTGTGCGCCCTTTCTCTACATTAGCGCTGAATGGCTGGCTGGCTTTCCTATCCTCCCGTCTTGTTTTACCGCACACGCAAGCCGCAGCCTGACTGCCTGCAGTTTGTTGCCTTCTCTCTCTCTTTCGCTCTCTTCTCTTCCGCCCCTCTTCTCTTCCGCCCCACTCACCAGCCAGCACACACGCAGCACATACCACACACACAGAGGCATGCAACAACAAGACAAGACGTGTTCCCTCTCTTTCTTGTTTGATGCACTCTACTCTGCGCGTCCTATCAAAAACGTGCACTTATAGAAAACGGCGCGCAAATCAAACCCAAGCCAGATGCTGCTTCTCATACATAAGCGTACCGAATAATAACTTTTGTTCCCTATTGCATGTGCGTGTAATAAATGTACCTACCAGCGTTTTAGCGAATCGGGAACGTAATATTGGGATATTTTTCTGTTCCTCGACCCCACATTTTTTTTGTGCGGGGCCCTCTTTAAGGTCTAAGGAGCCTTCAAACCTTGAAATGCGTGTAAAAACCGACTGTTAAGGGATTTTTAAAATTTTCTTTTTATTTTCAAATTTTTCATTAAAAATTGCATATATTCTGACTATTTATTTTTTATTTCACGACAACAACTTTTTTTATGCGAGTCCCTCTTTAACGAGGCTTCCCGTCTTTTGACTATCGACACATTTCAGAAGGGCTTTCTGATTCAGTTTTTTAAAGGGGGGATCTGGCGGGAAAGTTTGTATGGGGAGGCAAATTTCGAATTTCTAACTTTTGAAAGCACCTACGTATGTAAAATCGCATCCTCTTTTGATCTAACCCCCCTTTCTGGAGTCGATTTTGCCTCTGTGAAGCGGCGCCCCAGTTAGGAAGCTCGAAACAGGCCAAAGTGTCTGCGAAATCCCCTTCCTAACTGGGGCGCCGCCTCACAGAGGCAAAATCGGCTCCAGAATGTGGGGTTAGATCGAAAGAGGATGCAATTTTACGTCTAATAGGCCCCTCAAAAGTCAAAAATATGAAATTGGCCCTTCCCGTACTAAATTCCCGCCAGATCCCCCTTTAAAATAAGCGGTGATGGCCCAGTGATGGCCTAAGGTGTGAATGGCCCAGTGATGGCCGTCATTGTAACCGTTCGTTGCTACTTCGTTGATGTAGAGTGAGCAGAGGTTGAGGAGCGTGCTCTTCCCTACTCGTTTGGGTCCGACACAGCCGATCACAGACAGCGGACGATCAGAGTGGCCGATACGCTTTTCCAACGCCTTCAGTTTCGTTTGAAGCTCGCCATTGGACCAAAATAGGATCTGCTTCGACTTCGACTTCTTTTCTTTGTCTGTTGTACAACGTTTACTTCCAATAAAAGTGAGCGCCAAACAGGAAAGAATGGTAATTTTTGACCAAGCTTTTGACCTCACCACGATTATTGCACCCGCATGTAACATTTTAAACTTTTTTGACACTTCGTATTTTCGTGGTTATTCCTTCTCGTGTATGATTTATCTCACTTCTTTCAATACGGTAAATTACGTTGTGATCACTAATGGCGATCGCCATAGCAATAAACCCTCGCTTACAATTCAGCTCCAGATAATGGTACGGCCAAGATACATACATATAAGTTGTTCCATAATATACGCACCATATACTCAGGGTGTTCCATATATGTCTATGTCACGTGTCTATGTCATCTTGGTCTATGTCACGCATAATGTTTTCATACCAACACAACGCACCACAATCACGATTATAACCAATTTGTTCCCTAACCCAACTTAAAAATTGGTTTGAATCGGCCCGAATTACCCCGTGCTGTCATAATATTATCCGCTATTTATTTCATCTTGATTTTCTTGTCCTTCGACTTCTTCTTGAACGCTGCTCGTATGCCGTCTTGCATGCACTTGAAGCGCCGCTGAACTCGACTGGCCATCTTCCGATTGTATTCGGACACTTCGGTGATGCTGACTTCCCTGGCGCCGTCAGCGGCCAAAGCGACTCCCCAGGAGCAAACTCCAACTCCCACAGCAGCGCCACCCACAACCAGAAGACCCACGCCACCAGTGGCCACGCCCAGTGCCACGAGACCCGCAGCCGCAGCGCCACCGCTCGCCATTCCGATAGAAGCGCCCGTCACCACACCTGCAGCGTAACATTGCACAGTTTATGCTTCGACGGAAAACCATTGTACCAAAAAACTGTGGCTCATAGCACATACGTAAAGCAAAGTATGTATACTATACGAACACATTAGTACACTCGGACCACAGGTACGTACGTACGTAACCGATCGTACACAGATCTAGCAAACCTGCAAAGTTTCCTGGATCTTTTTGACCATTGAGCTCCTCCAAAATCTGATCATTTTGCTGATGTTTTGAGTCCAATCTGCCCAAAATCTCGTCCAGCATCCTGCACAACTGCACATCTCCAGTTTCAGCTTCGCTCTTCGCACTGATCAGTCGATCGCAGACGCGTTTCTTCGCCTCATTCTTGATCTGATGCAGCTCTTTGGACGGTCGAAACGGCGCGTACTCGCTCTTGATCTGATTCTCCAGGAGCTTTTCGTACTTTTCGTTCAGCTTCGCTTCCAGCTCTGTCATTAGGGCTTCCTTGCTGCCACTATTTGCATCCTGAATACTGTGCACGCGGTCCTTGAACTGCACGCGCAGGTGCTCGCGAAGTGTCGCGAAGTACGGCGTCATGTTCGCCAATGCTTCCGCTGCGTCCAGCGCCTCATCTAACCTGTTCTTCAACTCTTTTTCAATCGCCGCCATCTCAGCGTCGTTGAAGCAGCAACCGAGGACGTACTGGATATTTTCATTGCCTTCTTTGTCATGCACTTGAATTTCTCCGTTCTGATCCGCCTTGGCAGCTAACTCGCGTTGTTTCTGCAACACTTGCTGCTCCAGCTCATCAACTATCATCTCCTCAAAACGCATCAGACAGCCCTGGGCGAACTCCTGGCCTTGCTTGTTGCATTCCTGCAGCAGTTGCTGTTCCAACTTGGCGTATTCTTCACTCTGTCGGTCCGTCAGGATGCCGCTAGAGTGAAACCGATCCAAGGATTTCTTCAGGGCGCTGGAGTGTGCTCGGTGGAACTCTCCAGGGTGTTTCACTTGCGGAAAATTGTCCACGAAACACTGGAGAGAGGTTTTCAGCGCTTGGTCGTTCAAGTAGTTCTTGTGAACCGATGGCAGATCTTCGAGTAGTGCACCGGAAAAGCTGGGGACGGCTTCAAAAAATTTGCGACACAATCCCACCAGTTGAGGACCAGAAAATGGGGAAACTTTGATGTGGTTCGGAGCCAGCAGACTCTCCACAAAAGAGGCGATATGTTCACCAAGGCTAACCATATTCCCGTTGACGATTTGCGGTGGTGGACAAAGGAAGCAGAGCAGCTGTTCACAGCCAAGCGCCTGCTCAATTTCCTCGTATTTTCCCTTCGTTTCCTTCGACCCTCGTTCGATGTTTCCTTCCAGCAGCTTCCTACCGGCCTCGTATCCATATTCGTCATTGCCTAGGGTGTAGTCGGAAATTAGGATGATGAACTTTGGAGCCAGATTACGGTTGGCCTTCAGCTGGTTTGCCAGTCGACAGAGAATCAGAAGAGTGTCCAGTTTGTCGGTGTTGAAGTCCTTGTGAACCTTGTACAGGGCCATTCCCATGAAGCATGTCAAATTCTATTGACCCGTTATGAGCGAGGTACGTACATAATATGTATGTACATAGCAGCGGTAGTATAATTATTTACAAGAAACAAATGTAAAACAATTGCTACTCTTATACATAGTATGTATGTATACATAGTCTATGTAGTATACAGTACATACGTTATGTTAGTAATGTAAGTACGATAATTCTGGACCATGGCCTAGTGACTTTCGGCATTAGTGCTCATCTCATATGAATGACCCTGTAGACGATTGTAGAGCAGAGTGTGAAGGCGAAGCCGGTCAGAACGGTTCGTTGTTTCGGCGAGTCGTTTGATTCATCGAAAAGTCCCTCGAAATCGGCGAGTAACACGTCCACCGTATCCCAAACCTGGACGCCTTCTTCAGTTTGTTTCCAGCTGCCAACGTGACCGAGCTCGCGCCGGATCCAAACGCCATTCGTCACCGGTGCATTTCCGTTGTCCACTTTGAAGTCGTCAGGCGGCTGTTTCCCTTTCGCCACCCAGTACTATGGGCCATTCACACACCTTCGCACAATTGGGTAGGTGGCTTTTTCGCGCCACAAAAAAGGTAGACTTTCTGACCGCAAAAAAGGTAAAGGCAAAATGTACGAAATTTGGCGAGTTCTAGCTAACTAATAATTATCCTCTTTTGAATATCGACGTTTCAGAAGGGATTTCTGATTCAGTTTTTATTAGCGGCATAGGTGTGAATGGCCCAGTGATGACCGTCATTGTAACCGTTCGTTGCTACTTCGTTGAGGTAGAGTGAGCAGAGGTTGAGGAGCGTGCTTTTCCCTACTCGTTTGGGTCCGACACAGCCGATCACAGACAGCGGACGATCAGAGTGGCCGATGCGCTTTTCCAACGCCTTCAGCTTCATTTGAAGCTCGCCGTTGGACCAAAATACGATCTGCTTCGACTTCGACTTCTTTTTTGACCAGTTGCTCGTGACTGAACCAGGCAACATTCTGGACATTTATGTGCCACTTTGTTCGAGGTTGTTCCTTCTCGTGTATGATTTATCTTTATTCGCAAAAGTGAAGCACAGCGCTCGTGACTCGTGAGCGAGCACACTACATACGCATCTTTTGATTCCGTGCTACAAAAGCGCATACGTATGTACCTACAATGCCGCGAACACCTGCGGGCGTGAGAGAAATCATCGGATATTTGGGCTTGCTGGCGAGTGGCGACTCGACTATTTGTTGAAGCTTCACTGCAAACAAGCAGAACAGCTAAGACTGGACTGTTTATCAAGTGATAAAACATATCCACCTAAACATAGAAATAGTATCTTAATCCAACGATGCTCAACGTCCCAAAAGAAGTTTTTATTTCAGTTTTTTCATTGTTACACAAAGATATCCTATAAAATAAGGATTTCTCATGCACATTTTTCTCACAGACTCGAAACTCTCAAAATCTTCATCCACAGTGCTTGCACCGAGATAGTACTGCGAGCCTAACAACATTTGTGTGCGTCACAAAAGGTATGTACGTAAGTATGGATTCAACAAATAAATACGCACATGCTTCGCTTCTCTCCAGAAGTGCAGCTACATAGGAAGAACAATGGAATACTTTCGCCTGTACAGCTTACTGTTGTAACCCAGCTGACGGCAACCCATATAAAAATAACATAAAACAATCCCGCCCTAGCATAATGAATCACAGATTACAAACTCATTTTCATTACCGTACTCGAAATTAATTTAGAAAAAAGAACAAAGCACTTTGACATACAGTGGTAGCTATACTGCATATGCGATGTCAACAAGACTGAGCCTCTTGGTCAAAGAGCATGCAAGAGCTTATGAATCATGCACTGTACAAACGCAAATTTAGTTTAGGAATTAATATGTTACTCAATTACGGCCCAATTAATTAACGAAGCTCAGTCTTGCGGTTGCTTGCACATATTACTGCACATAATGGTTCCAAAACAGAAGGAATAGGACAGCCTGGTGAAAAAACTACCCCTTCAACAAACATAAAAAACAATAACCACGTTCTAAACAATAAATAAAAAATCCCGCATACCCTAAACAAAGCAACACGTCTTCTATCGCACATTTATTACTTTTTACGCTAGCTACGTTCACCAACAATATTTTTTGAAGACATGAATAACGTCACAGCTATGTAGGCAAAATTATCGAACGTATACGTACGTACATACAGTATGTACTGTATATACCGAACTTCCTTCCATACAGAAATTTGCCCCGTTTCCAATAATCAGTAAGTGTTGCAAGCGTCACCATAGAAAAGGAAAGCAAGAGCTGCCCTCATCTCTTGCTCAGTTACCAAAAACACATCCAATACCAAGAAAACTAGGGTAAAAACATAACCGCAACAAGCATACGCGCCACTCCTCCTGACCTTACCTATGTACGTACGTATCCATGTACACCTCATTCGGTCGGTTATAAAAATGTCGAGCCGACAGTTTTAATCGTAGAATGAGCTGTACGTTCGTACATACTGTACCTTTCTCAACCGCCCGTCCGTAACAAGAAACACAACAAAACAACAACATCATCGCTTCACACCAACCTCGCAAACGACAACAGAAAAAGAAGGGAAAAGAGAGATGGACAATTGTCTTTCAATACATATTGGATGATAATTGAAGGCTTCCAGGATACGTTACATACAGTAGTTGCGGTGTCTTTCTTTTGAAGATGGAAGAATGGAAGAAATACATATGGTAATAGCGGGTGGCACGTAGGTGAGAGAAAAGAGAAGATGCCTACAGTTCCTCCTTCTTCTTTTCTTCCTTGTCCTCCTCCTCCTCCTCTCCTTCGCCTTCTGCCTCCGCCTTCTCCTGCAATTATGATAACAGTTATCATGCATAAACAGCGGGGGTAATTCGGGCCAGAGCTCAATTCATTTACATGCGAGCAGTCGAATTACAGGTGTGTGTGGTGTACATACCTCTTCCGATGGTCCGGCTCCCTCCTTTCCACCGGAGTCGAGGAACTTGGAGAATCCTTCTAATGTCCTCTCGCCAGAATAGTCTACTACCTGCACAAATCACATTCACGTTTATTCAACTACATAGAATGACACAAAGTAGGTGGCAGAAAATAATGGTACCGCATCTGGTCTTAGGTCTTCTACGTTAGATGCACTGCGGTGCGCGGTATTTAGCTATGGCACTTCTGGTTCGATCCAGAGCCCATAAGAGCGGTATGGGCTAATGGTATGGGCGCTTGGAACATTACCGAATACTAGTTTTATACTACCGTATAGAGTAAGACGTTACCGATTAGCAGCCAGAAGCGGTACCTGCCTACCTACCAATATTGCCGTCTCTATAGTAGTACATAGGACCGCATGTACGGTACGTACTTTATCAGATCCGGCAGGGAAGAACTTGATGGTGGGGAAAGACTGGACTTTGATGTCCTCCAGCTCGTTGGCGGTGGCGTCCATCTTGGCGATGACGATCTTCTCGTTGTCCTTGTACTTCTCGCCCAGCTTGTCCCACGTCGGCGCCAGCTGCTTGCAGTGACCGCACCACGGAGCGTCTACAACACACACACAAAGCAACCAAGCCTCAACGAACTACATATACGTACAGGTCGACAAGGATCACTCCTATCCTATGAAGTTTTGAGAGGATTGGCAGAATAAATTTGTATGCAGACAGATTCAGTAGTCAACACGAGAGGCAGTGATATTTTTCCTCCTGATATGCATCATACTAGTAGGAGCGTTCCTGTCAGCTGGTACAGGTATGCATATGTATGCACTGTGCAGGGTGCTGTGGGGTAAAACCGGATACCAAGAGATTTTCTCAGCCTAGCTGAGCGACATTACCCCTTGGAGGCAACACAACGGAGGGCAAATATCCGAGGACGCAGATCAATGAACGTACGTACTATATTATGTATTGTATACGTACAGTAGGCCTATGTACTGCGAGAGAAGAAAGGGGATGATTGGCTTACAGAATTCGACGAGGACATCCTTGTCGGGGTTCTTGGCCACGTCGTGGAAGTTCTTGCCCACCAGCACTTTCACCGGAGTCTTGTCCCAGTCCTCCGGGATCTCCTCTACATCAAGTGAGGCTAGAACAGACCATAAAAGCATAACATTCCTTTCATAATCATCTGCCAGCCCATATCACAATCATCTGCATACGTAAATGTACGTACATACATGGCTCATGGGTATACAAACAAAGAACATGGCCAGGGGTGCCAAATTTGTATGGGATTAGCACTGAAGAAAGCTTTGAAAGAACCTCATTTTTCCGACCGTACATGTTTCGATTTGTATGGGATTAGCATTGAAGATAATACTTCGAATGCGCCTCATCCTTCCGACAGTAGCCTAATGTTCGATTTGTATGGGACTATAGACCGAAGATAAGACTTTAGCGCTATCTGTCCACTTACATTTTGCGGCAAACCAATTCATGAGTTTGTTCATCAACTCAACACAATTCATGAGTTTGTTCATCACCAGTTCATCCAATTCGGCTAGTAGGTACCTTGAGTTTCTTGTCGAGATAGTCCTGAGTGAACTTGGCGATGTTGTCGGCGGAGAGCTCGGTGAAGTCGGGCTTGAACTTGGTCATGTCGTCCTCGAGGGAGATGAGGCGTAGGGCGGGAGCTCCTCCTTCTTCAGGCCGAAGAACTCCATGATGCGCTGGTTGTCCTCCACGTCCGTGTTGATCCAGACGAAGAGGATCTTGCCCTTACTGCTCCCCCCCCGCCCTTCCCTCTTTTCCAATCCTTCTCCCTTTTTTTCCTTTTCTCTTTCTTCCCCCCCTCATTTTCCCCTTTCCAATACATACATTTATTTTCCATCCTTTTTCATTGTACATTTTTTCTCCTCTTTTTTTCTCTACTTCTATTTACATTTCCGTTACCTACACTACTCTCCTCACCATACATATCATACATACACACGTCCCCTCCTCACCCACCCAGCCATCACACACTCCTTTTCTTACACACACCTCACCCCATACCTCCTACACACGTCCCCCACACATACACAGACCTTTAAGTTCCTTCCCTATACTTTTCTTTCTTCCTTACATCTCTCTATTATATTTGTAATCATCACCCTTCCCCCCTCCTACAACTTTTATACATCCATGAACAACTTCCAATTCACTACAACTTCATAATTCATTTCTCTTACCATTAATTTCTACTTCATCCCCATAACAACTTAAAACATAACACTACTTCATTTAAAAAATGCCACCTACTTTGTGTCATTCTATGTAGTTGAATAAACGTGAATGTGATTTGTGCAGGTAGTAGACTATTCTGGCGAGAGGACATTAGAAGGATTCTCCAAGTTCCTCGACTCCGGTGGAAAGGAGGGAGCCGGACCATCGGAAGAGGTAAAATATGTACACTACACTACACATGTAATTCGACAGTTCGCATGTAAATGAATTGTGCTCTGGCCCGAATTACCCCCGCTGTTTATGCATGATAACTGTTATCATAATTGCAGGAGAAGGCGGAGGCAGAAGGCGAGGGAGAGGAGGAGGAGGAGGACAAGGAAGAAAAGAAGAAGGAGGAACTGTAGGCAGGCATCTTCTCTTTTCTCTCACCTACGTGCCACCCGCTATTACCATATGTATTTCTTCCATCTTCAAAAGAAAGACCCGCAACTATGTAACGTACGTATTCTGGAAGCCTTCAACTATCATCCGTAATATGTATTGAAAGACAATTGTCCATCTCTCTTTTCCTTTCTTTTTCTGTTGTCGTTTGCGAGGTTGGTGTGAAGCGATGATGTTGTTGTTTTGTTGTGTTTCTTGTTACGGACGGGCGGTTGAGAAAGGTACAGTACGTAGGAACGTACAGCTCATTCTACGGTTAGTAGTGTCGGCTCGACGTTTTTAAAACCTACAGAATGAGATGTACCGTATTTACCGGTAGATAACCCCCTATTTCCATATGATCACGTCATCAATAAACGTACGAAAAAAACCGAATACGGTACATGGATACGTACGTACGTACATAGGTAAGGTCAGGAGGAGTGGCGCGTATGCTTGTTGCGGTTATTATGTTTTTTACCCTAATTTTTCTTGGTATTGGATGTGTTTTTGGTAACTGAGCAAGAGATGAGGGCAGCTCTTGCTTTCCTTTTCTATGGTGACGCTTGCAACACTTACTGATTATTGGAAACGGGGCAAATTTCTGTATGGAAGGAAGTTCGGTATATACAGTACATACTGTATGTACGTACGTATACGTTCGATAATTTTGCCTACATAGCTGTGACGTTATTCATGTCTTCAAAAAATATTGTTGGTGAACGTAGCTAGCGTAAAAAGTAATAAATGTGCGATAGAAGACGTGTTGCTTTGTTTAGGGTATGCGGGATTTTTTATTTATTGTTTAGAACGTGGTTATTGTTTTTTATGTTTGTTGAAGGGGTAGTTTTTTCACCAGGCTGTCCTATTCCTTCTGTTTTGGAACCATTATGTGCAGTAATATGTGCAAGCAACCGCAAGACTGAGCTTCGTTAATTAATTGGGCCGTAATTGAGTAACATATTAATTCCTAAACTAAATTTGCGTTTGTACAGTGCATGATTCATAAGCTCTTGCATGCTCTTTGACCAAGAGGCTCAGTCTTGTTGACATCGCATATGCAGTATAGCTACCACTGTATGTCAAAGTGCTTTGTTCTTTTTTCTAAATTAATTTCTAGTACGGTAATGAAAATGAGTTTGTAATCTGTGATTCATTATGCTAGGGCGGGATTGTTTTATGTTATTTTTATATGGGTTGCCGTCAGCTGGGTTACAACAGTAAGCTGTACAGGCGAAAGTATTCCATTGTTCTTCCTATGTAGCTGCACTTCTGGAGAGAAGCGAAGCATGTGCGTATTTATTTGTTGAATCCATACTTACGTACATACCTTTTGTGACGCACACAAATGTTGTTAGGCTCGCAGTACTATCTCGGTGCAAGCACTGTGGATGAAGATTTTGAGAGTTTCGAGTCTGTGAGAAAAATGTGCATGAGAAATCCTTATTTTATAGGATATCTTTGTGTAACAATGAAAAAACTGAAATAAAAACTTCTTTTGGGACGTTGAGCATCGTTGGATTAAGATACTATTTCTATGTTTAGGTGGATATGTTTTATCACTTGATAAACAGTCCAGTCTTAGCTGTTCTGCTTGTTTGCAGTGAAGCTTCAACAAATAGTCGAGTCGCCACTCGCCAGCAAGCCCAAATATCCGGATGATTTCTCTCACACCCACAGTGTTCGCGGCATTGCGTGTACATATGTATGTATGCGCGTGTGTAGCACGGAATCAAAAGATGCGTATGTAGTGTGCTCGCTCACGAGTCACGAGCGCTGTGCTTCACTTTTGCGAATAAAGATAAATCATACACGAGAAGGAACAACCTCGAACAAAGTGGCAGATAAATGTCCAGAATGTTGCCTGGTTCAGTCGTGAGCAACTGGTCAAAAAAGAAGTCGAAGTCGAAGCAGATCGTATTTTGGTCCAACGGCGAGCTTCAAATGAAGCTGAAGGCGTTGGAAAAGCGCATCGGCCACTCTGATCGTCCGCTGTCTGTGATCGGCTGTGTCGGACCCAAACGAGTAGGGAAAAGCACGCTCCTCAACCTCTGCTCACTCTACCTCAACGAAGTAGCAACGAACGGTTACAATGACGGTCATCACTGGGCCATTCACACCTATGTATACCGCTAGTAAAAACTGAATCAGAAATCCCTTCTGAAACGTCGATATTCAAAAGAGGATAATTATTAGTTAGCTAGAACTCGCCAAATTTCGTACATTTTGCCTTTACCTTTTTTGCGGTCAGAAAGTCTACCTTTTTTGTGGCGCGAAAAAGCCACCTACCCAATTGTGCGAAGGTGTGTGAATGGCCCATAGTACTGGGTGGCGAAAGGGAAACAGCCGCCTGACGACTTCAAAGTGGACAACGGAAATGCACCGGTGACGAATGGCGTTTGGATCCGGCGCGAGCTCGGTCACGTTGGCAGCTGGAAACAAACTGAAGAAGGCGTCCAGGTTTGGGATACGGTGGACGTGTTACTCGCCGATTTCGAGGGACTTTTCGATGAATCAAACGACTCGCCGAAACAACGAACCGTTCTGACCGGCTTCGCCTTCACACTCTGCTCTACAATCGTCTACAGGGTCATTCATATGAGCTAGTGATGTTCCAAGTACTTTACTTAGTACTTTTTTCCAGGTACTTTCTCATATTTTGGACAAAAAGTACTTCTTACTTACTTTTTACTTGCGGCAGCTCAGATCTTTTTACCTGATTTTACTTTTTACTTTTTGTTTTCAGATATTTTACTAAGTACTTTTGCTTTAGTAGGAAAGTACTTTTACTTACTTTACTTTTTACTGCCATGCATAGGCGCAGTAAAAGCTAGTTGGCACTTGATTTTGTCAAAGTTCGGCACATATTCTCTGGAAAGCCTGTCAAATTTTTCTTCACTAGCAATCTGCTACCTCATTACGAGTGCCAAAAAAGGTTCCTTTTCGCTAAGCCTTCACCAAAGTAACATGAGCTTTCAAAATTGGGCCGAAAATTTACTTTTTACTGAGTACTTTTGATGAACTTTCCTTATTTTGTGTGGGTAAACTTTACTTTTTACTTACTTTTTACTTTCACTTTTCAGCAGATTTTACATTTTACTCGAAGCTGCCCAGATCTGCCACAGTAATTACTTTTTACTTCTGACCTGGGAGCGGTGTTAGGTAATTACTTTTTACTTACCTAGTACCCGTAAGAGCCGTTGGAACATCACTAATATGAGCACTAATGCCGAAAGTCACTAGGCCATGGTCCAGAATTATCGTACTTACATTACTAACATAACGTATGTACTGTATACTACATAGACTATGTATACATACATACTATGTATAAGAGTAGCAATTGTTTTACATTTGTTTCTTGTAAATAATTATACTACCGCCGCTATGTACATACATATTATGTACGTACCTAGCTCATAACGGGTCAATAGAATTTGACATGCTTCATGGGAATGGCCCTGTACAAGGTTCACAAGGACTTCAACACCGACAAACTGGACACTCTTCTGATTCTCTGTCGACTGGCAAACCAGCTGAAGGCCAACCGTAATCTGGCTCCAAAGTTCATCATCCTAATTTCCGACTACACCCTAGGCAATGACGAATATGGATACGAGGCCGGTAGGAAGCTGCTGGAAGGAAACATCGAACGAGGGTCGAAGGAAACGAAGGGAAAATACGAGGAAATTGAGCAGGCGCTTGGCTGTGAACAGCTGCTCTGCTTCCTTTGTCCACCACCGCAAATCGTCAACGGGAATATGGTTAGCCTTGGTGAACATATCGCCTCTTTTGTGGAGAGTCTGCTGGCTCCGAACCACATCAAAGTTTCCCCATTTTCTGGTCCTCAACTGGTGGGATTGTGTCGCAAATTTTTTGAAGCCGTCCCCAGCTTTTCCGGTGCACTACTCGAAGATCTGCCATCGGTTCACAAGAACTACTTGAACGACCAAGCGCTGAAAACCTCTCTCCAGTGTTTCGTGGACAATTTTCCGCAAGTGAAACACCCTGGAGAGTTCCACCGAGCATACTCCAGCGCCCTGAAGAAATCCTTGGATCGGTTTCACTCTAGCGGCATCCTGACGGACCGACAAAGTGAAGAATACGCCAAGTTGGAACAGCAACTGCTGCAGATATGCAACAAGCAAGGCCAGGAGTTCGCCCAGGGCTGTCTGATGCGTTTTGAGGAGATGATAGTTGATGAGCTGGAGCAGCAAGTGTTGCAGAAACAACGCGAGTTAGCTGCCAAGGCGGATCAGAACGGAGAAATTCAAGTGCATGACAAAGAAGGCAATGAAAATATCCAGTACGTCCTCGGTTGCTGCTTCAACGACGCTGAGATGGCGGCGATTGAAAAAGAGTTGAAGAACAGGTTAGATGAGGCGCTGGACGCAGCGGAAGCATTGGCGAACATGACGCCGTACTTCGCGACACTTCGCGAGCACCTGCGCGTGCAGTTCAAGGACCGCGTGCACAGTATTCAGGATGCAAATAGTGGCAGCAAGGAAGCCCTAATGACAGAGCTGGAAGCGAAGCTGAACGAAAAGTACGAAAAGCTCCTGGAGAATCAGATCAAGAGCGAGTACGCGCCGTTTCGACCGTCCAAAGAGCTGCATCAGATCAAGAATGAGGCGAAGAAACGCGTCTGCGATCGACTGATCAGTGCGAAGAGCGAAGCTGAAACTGGAGATGTGCAGTTGTGCAGGATGCTGGACGAGATTTTGGGCAGATTGGACTCAAAACATCAGCAAAATGATCAGATTTTGGAGGAGCTCAATGGTCAAAAAGATCCAGGAAACTTTGCAGGTTTGCTAGATCTGTGTACGATCGGTTACGTACGTACGTACCTGTGGTCCGAGTGTACTAATGTGTTCGTATAGTATACATACTTTGCTTTACGTATGTGCTATGAGCCACAGTTTTTTGGTACAATGGTTTTCCGTCGAAGCATAAACTGTGCAATGTTACGCTGCAGGTGTGGTGACGGGCGCTTCTATCGGAATGGCGACCGGTGGCGCTGCGGCTGCGGGTCTCGTGGCACTGGGCGTGGCCACTGGTGGCGTGGGTCTTCTGGTTGTGGGTGGCGCTGCTGTGGGAGTTGGAGTTTGCTCCTGGGGAGTCGCTTTGGCCGCTGACGGCGCCAGGGAAGTCAGCATCACCGAAGTGTCCGAATACAATCGGAAGATGGCCAGTCGAGTTCAGCGGCGCTTCAAGTGCATGCAAGACGGCATACGAGCAGCGTTCAAGAAGAAGTCGAGGACAAGAAAATCAAGATGAAATAAATAGCGGATAATATTATGACAGCACGGGGTAATTCGGGCCGATTCAAACCAATTTTTAAGTTGGGTTAGGGAACAAATTGGTTATAATCGTGATTGTGGTGCGTTGTGTTGGTATGAAAACATTATGCGTGACATACTGTAGACCAAGATGACATAGACACGTGACATAGACATATATGGAACACCCTGAGTATATGGTGCGTATATTATGGAACAACTTATATGTATGTATCTTGGCCGTACCATTATCTGGAGCTGAATTGTAAGCGAGGGTTTATTGCTATGGCGATCGCCATTAGTGATCACAACGTAATTTACCGTATTGAAAGAAGTGAGATAAATCATACACGAGAAGGAATAACCACGAAAATACGAAGTGTCAAAAAAGTTTAAAATGTTACATGCGGGTGCAATAATCGTGGTGAGGTCAAAAGCTTGGTCAAAAATTACCATTATTTCCAGCTGTTTGGCGCTCACTTTTATTGGAAGTAAACGTTGTACAACAGACAAAGAAAAGAAGTCGAAGTCGAAGCAGATCCTATTTTGGTCCAATGGCGAGCTTCAAACGAAACTGAAGGCGTTGGAAAAGCGTATCGGCCACTCTGATCGTCCGCTGTCTGTGATCGGCTGTGTCGGACCCAAACGAGTAGGGAAGAGCACGCTCCTCAACCTCTGCTCACTCTACCTCAACGAAGTAGCAACGAACGGTTACAATGACGGCCATCACTGGGCCATTCACACCTTAGGCCATCACTGGGCCATCACCGCTTATTTTAAGGGGGGGATCTGGCGGGAATTTAGTACGGAAAGGGCCAATTTCATATTTTTGACTTTTGAGGGGCCTATTAGACGTAAAATTGCATCCTCTTTCGATCTAACCCCACATTCTGGAGCCGATTTTGCCTCTGTGAGGCGGCGCCCCAGTTAGGAAGGGGATTTCGCAACACTTTGGCCTGTTTCGAGCTTCCTAACTGGGGCGCCGCTTCACAGAGGCAAAATCGACTCCAGAAAGGGGGGTTAGATCAAAAGAGGATGCGATTTTACATACGTAGGTGCTTTCAAAAGTTAGAAATTCGAAATTTGCCTCCCCACACAAACTTTCCCGCCAGATCCCCCCTTTATGAATCAGAAAGCCCTTCTGAAATGTGTCGATAGTCAAAAGACGGGAAGCCTCGTTAATGTAACATAAGTATAGTACATACGTACATACATGCTGTACTTGGTAGAACTTCCAAATTTTGCCACCTTAACGCTTCTGCGAGATGTGTGAATGGCCCACAGTACTGGGCGGCGGAGGCGAAAGAAAAACTGCCTGACGACTTCAAAGTAGGCAGCGGAAATGCACCGGTGACGAATGGCGTTTGGATCCGGCGCGAGCTCGGTCACGTTGACCGATATAGACAAGCTAAGGAAAGCTTGCATGATTCAGAGACGGTGAACGTGCTACTCGCCGATTTTGAGGGGCTTTTCGATGAATCAAACGACTCACCGAAACAACGAACCGTTCTGACCGGTTTGGCATTCACACTCTGCTCTACAATCGTCTACAGGGTCATTCATGCAAGCATGACAAATTTACTAGGCCATGGTCCAGCATTTCGTACATTACCACGTACATAGTACTACTATGTACAGTATGTCGTTTTTCTTTACATTTCTTGTAAATGATTGTAGGCCTATACATACAACAGCTGCTTCTAGCTTCCTAACGGGCAATAGAATTTGACATGCTTCATGGGAATGGCCCTGTACAAGGTTCACAAGGACTTCAACACCGACAAACTGGACACGCTTCTGATTCTCTGTCGACTGGCAAACAAGCTGAAGGCCAACCGTAATTTGGCTCCCAAGTTCATCATCCTAATTTCTGACTACACTCTGGGCGACGAATATGGATACAAGGCCGGTAGAAAGCTCTTGGAAGAAAACCTCAAACGAGCGTCGGAAAGTACGAAGGAAAAATACGAGGAAATTGAGCAGGCGCTTGGCTGCGAACAGCTGTCCTGCTTCCTTTGTCCACCACCGCAAATCAGCAATGGAAATAATATGGTTAGCCTTGGTGAGCATTACGCTTCTTTTGTGGAGAGTCTGCTGGCTCCGAATTGCATCAAAGTTTCTCCATTTTCTGGCCCTCAACTAGTGGGTTTGTGTCGCAAATTCTTTGACGCCGTCCCCAGCTTTTCCGGTGCACTACTCGAAGATCTGCCATCGGTTCACAAGAACTACTTGAACGACCAAGCGCTGGAAACCTCCCTCCAGTGTTTAGTCGACAGTTTCCCGCAAGTGGAACACCCTGGAGAATTCCACCGAGCATACTCCAGCGCCCTGATGAAATCCTTGGATCGGTTTCACTCCAGCAGTATCCTGACGGACCGACAGAGTGAAGAATATGCCCAGTTGGAACAGCAACTGTTGCAGGAATGCAGCAAGCAAGGCCAGGAGTTTGCCCGGGGCTGTCTGTTGCGTTTTGAGCATGTGATAGTGGAAGAGCTGGAGCAGCAAGTGTTGCAGAAACAACGCGAGTTAGCTGCCAAGGCGGATCACAGTGGAGAAAGTCAAACGCGTGACAAAGAAGGCGATGACAACATCCAGTACGTCCTCGGTTGCTGCTTCAACGACGCTGAGATGGCGGCGATTGAAAAAGAGTTGAAGAACAGGTTGGATGAGGCGCTGGACGCAGCGGAAGCCTTGGCGAATATGACGCCGTACTTCGCGACACTTCGCGAACACCTGCGCGTGCAGTTCAAGGACCGCGTGCGCAGTATTCAGGATGCAAATAGTGGCAGCAAGGAAGCCCTAATGACAGAGCTGGAGGCGAAACTGAACGAAAAGTACGAAAAGCTACTGGATCAGATTAAGAGCGAGTACGCGCCGTTTCGACCGTCCAATGAGCTGGGCCAAATCAAGAATGAGGCGAAGAGACGCGTTTTCGACCGACTGATCAGTTTGAAGAGCAAATCTGAAACTTCAGATGTGCAGTTGTGCAGGATGCTGGACGAGATCTTGGGTAGATTGGACTCAAAACATCAGAAAAATGAACCGCTTTTGGAGGAGCTCAATCGTCAAAAAGACCCAGGAAACCTTGCAGGTTTGCTATAGATTTGTGTACGATCGGTTACGTACGTGTACCTGTAGTCCGAGTGTACTAATGTGTTCGTATAGTTTACATACTTTACATTACGTATGTGCTATGAGCCACAGTTTTTTGGTACAAGGGTTCCGTCGAAGCATAAACTGTGCAATATTACGCTGCAGGTGTTGTGACGAGCGCTTCTATCGGAATGGCAACCGGTGGCGCTGCGGCTGCGGGTCTCGTGGCGCTGGGCGTGGCCACTGGTGGCGTGGGTCTTCTGGTGGTGGCTGTGGTTTGGTTCTGGGTAGCCATTTTAGTCACTGACGGCGCCAGGGAGGTCAGCGAAGTGTCCGAATACAATCGTAAAATGGCCAGTCGAGTTCAGCGGCTCTTCAAGTACGTTAAATCGTTCATGTAGCCGAAAGACGAGGAAATCAAGATGCAATAAGCCGATACAAAACTAGAAATGCAGTACCCTCATATGGACTTTGTTTCTTGGTTGATAGACTACCTACACTGTGTGTGTCCTAGTACTGTTTTGTTCCGTAGATAGCCCCATGGGGCTATACAAAATGGTAAGCACCGATTGGGGGCTATACACGAGAGGGGGTTATACACGAGGGGGGGGGGGGCTAACCCTACACCAGGGCATTTTTCATTTGTACCAAAAGTAAGCTTTTTGACCTCCTGAACTCGTTTGGTGGTTATTTGGCACGTTTCCAAACTCCAATCATCAAAAATGCAGCTTTCAGCTAAAGAAAATTGTGAAATTTTTCCTACTAAAAAATTCCCTCGAAGAGGTGTCACCTGGCAAAATGATCAGAATGAGGTGCAGATAAACTCCTACGCATCAAATCACCTCAAAAACGCGCCATAGGGGGCTATACACGAGGGCAAATGACGTTAGTGGCCGATTTATTTGGGGGGCTATACACGAGGGGGTTATACACGATAGGGCTATATACGGAACATTACAGTATGTGTGTATCCCATGACATGTACAGGGTGTCGAACCTAAATTTACACAAAATTCAATTGAGCATAACTTCCGTTTTAAGTGGCTTAGAAAGATGGGGCCTAGCTCATCTGAAAGCTCAATTCAAGAGCTATAAATTGGTATGTCTGCCGTTTCTGTATGCCCTACCGTTCACGAGTTAGAGCGATTCTCGCAGATCACCTCAAAAACTACAGTTTTCCCAAAACGGAAGCCTACAGCAATTTCCTTGTCATCTGCCTATTCTTTGCTTCAGCCAGAGATCAATTTGGCATAAAGTGAATGTCGCCCACCAACACCCTTTGACTCATTCATCCCACTGTGTTGTATGACCTTTCGCGTGCATTTATGCACTTTGTGGCCCAAATATCCACCCTCAATGCTGAACCTTCACATTGCAATACCACCACTTTGGTTTTTGAGCATTTTGTCAAACTAAGCTCTTCAAAATGCTAGAATTCCATTTCCAGTGGGTCAGGTATAATGAAAGAGATTGCTGGTTAATCCTTTTGCTATATCGCATTCACATTGCCATGTTTTAGTCCAGTTATTCCAAAATTAGCTGTGTTAGCTGAAAATTGGATAAAATTCAGTTTTGGGAAAACGTTTTTTGATGTGGTCTGCGAGAATCGCTCTAACTCGCGAATGGAAGGACATACAGAAACGGCAGACATACCAATATATAGCTCTTGAATTGAGCTTTCAGATGAGCTAGGCCCCATCTTTCTACGCCACTTAAGACGGAAGTTATGCTCAATTAAATTTTGTGTAAATTTAGGTTGGACACCCTGTACGTACATACAGGGTATCCCACGTAGACGATCGAACGATCAAGCCTTATACCATAACTTCCGTATTACAGGAGCTATCGAGCTCAAATTTTATCCCCAGAAACCCAAGAATATACCATACTTTGTGGCAAAATTTGAGCTAGATAGGTCAACTAGGGATGAAATTACGAGCTTGCAAAGTTGCAACCACGTTTTTCAACATTTTGAAACCAATGGTGCCACTATTGATCTTGACAGACCCTAGGGCTGAATATTGCCTATATTATTGAATATCCTTTGTGTTCTGGACTGTGATAACGTCCAGCCATTGTTGTTCCACCATGTTGCCATGTTGGATGAGCTGTTTGACCATCCTGAGCAGAAGAGTACAATCTCAAAACCATGCTCAGTGTGGAAAATCCGAAAAACAGGATCCAACATTTCCAAGCCTGTAATTTCATCCCTAGTTGAATTTTGCCACAACAAATGGTATATTCGGTTTCTGGGGACAAAATTTGAGCTTGAACCTCCTGTAATACGGAAGTTACCGTATACAGTAGGGTCGGATCGTTCGATACGCCTACGTGTGACACCCTGTAGTATACGTACGCTTCATGCATTGGGCATGTAGTACCCACCATCAACCCAATTATCCATGCTATAGAACTATATATTCTTCAGCAATCAAACGTCATAACTTCCAAGAGAACGAAAAAAAGTTATACGGGGGCAGCTATACTGTGAAAAAACAAAGTGGCGAGTTTATTTACAAAAAAATAAATGTTGCCATTAGCTTTCGAAAACGAAGAGATAAAATATAACAAATTTCCTTTCCGCAAATTCAGCAAAACATGAATAAATGAAAAATATCCACGAAGACTAGGACAACAACTGTTTTATTTTTCATATATTTCTTCCAGAAAATGCTGCACTGAACAGAATCAGGAAATAATTCACTTTCAACGGAAGTAACGCCCCTCCACGGTTCGTTTTCGAGAGCTAACGGAAACATTTATTTTTTGTGTAATAAACTCGCCACTTTGTTTTTTCACACTATAGCTGCCCCCGTATAACTTTTTTTCGTTTCCTGGGTTATTATAAGGATAGTACATTGTATACTGATTACGGATACGGTAGTTGCGTAACCATAAATAGCAAACAATCAACAGCCAAAATTCCTGGGCGGGTTTTCCTTCTTCTCATATAATAAAAATTACAAAAAAACCGTTGCAAATCCTCCTAATCGTCATCGTCATCATGAATAGCAGCTAGAGCTAACGTCAGAGATAAAGACAATTGCTGGAGCGATTGCTGGACAATCTCTTCAATAATGTCGTTGACGTCATTGTCGTCATCACTGCTGCTCTCGTAGTAGTAGTAGTAGTAGTTGTCGTCGTCATCTTCGTCTTCGCTATCGTCATCGTCGTCATCTGCCTGCTGGTATTCTAGCATCTGCCTGCCCGTAGCCACAACGCCTTCGATTTTCGCCATGCCGACGTTCACTTTGCGCTTGATCCAGGCCATGAAAGTGCTGCACTTTTCCTTGACCGCCTTGAACTGGACGCGCATGTACTCACCCAAAGAGACCTCTCCCGATAAGATGTCGAATAGTCCGTGGCTCTGCAGACTTAGCCGTCGGTTGTAGCGACACATGGACGCGAAGTGCTCGCAGTTGTTGGACAGTACGTCGTAGTCCCACTCGCATTTCGGCGGTTCCAGATACTCCCTGGCTTTCTTGACGATCTTGCGTCTCTCGCATGGTAACCATTCCTGCATCATACAAAAAACACTTTACGTACGTACTACTGGTACATACATACATACAGTACCAAGACTACATAAGGGAAGAGTCTTGACTACATAAGGGAAGAGTCTTCTTCCTCAAGACTCAAGACTAGGAAGGAAGTCTTCTCTCTTATGTAGTCTTGACAGTACCTGTCAACCTTCGACGTTGAGGTAGGAAATTTTATGGAGTACATTACGTAACTAGGTATAGTCTATGTTGTATGAAGGCAGCACAGTTTTGAGCTTCTTACGTCGTCCATTAAGTTATTCAGTCGCACGGATGTTCCTTGAAACGTATCCAACAATTCCTCTCGCATCACCTGCACTTTCTTCTTCGGACTGTTAATTCCCTTGCCCACATGAATGACATATCCATTACCTTCGTACACTGCAAAGTGGCTGTAGAAGTAATTCCAAATCTATAAAAGCATCCACTACGACACTGCCAGCCAGGGTACGATTTGCATGGCATGCGTTACTTTCATTTTGTTCCGGCATTACTCATGCGCCCTTTTTGTTTCATCTCCACTTAGTGGATCAAGCTCCTCCGTCCAATCCGACTTCTTCCATTCAAATCTCCTGAATTGTCGTAGGCCAAGTCCTTTATTTCAGAGGTGACTTTCTCGATTTTGATCCCATGCTGTGATCACCCGCGCACTTAAGCTGGCGTTCAAAAGTCAATGTATAAGATTGTATGCCACCAAAGGCGAAAGCTCTTTTTTTTTTTTTTTTTTTTCCTTTTTTTCTTTTTGTTTGTTTGTTCTGTGTAGCTTGTGTTTTTGATTTTTTTTTTGATTATGTTTTTTTTTTCCTTTTTTTTTTGTAAAAATAATGATAGAAAGCCAAAATGTCGATCTCAAGTTGATAATGGATAATGAAATATGGAACGGGATGGGCTTTTAGCTCTTTTTGCCTTTTTTTGGTTATGAGATAAATTTCTTTTTTATTACATTGACTTTTGAACGCAGTTAGTGGGGGGTGGTCATCAAGATGGGATAAAATGAGAAAGTCATTGAAATAAAGGATTGGTCTGTACGAAGTCAGGAGGATTTGAATGGAAGAAGTCGGATTTTGTTGATCGGAGGAGCTTGTTATCATTGAAGTGAGATTGATCAACAAAAAGGGCGCATGTAGTAATGCGTGTGTAACAAAATGAAAGTAACGATGCGTGCAAATCGTACCTGGCTGGCAGTGTCGTAGTGGATGCTTTTATAGATTTGGAATTACTTCTACAGCCACTTTGCAGTGTTACGAAGGTAATGGATATGTCATTTCATGTGGGCAAGGGAATTAACAGTGCGAAGAAGAAAGTGCAGGTGATGCGAGAGGAATTGTTGGATACGTTTAAAGGAACATCCGTGCGATTGAATAACTTAATGGACGACGTAAGAAGCTCAAAACTGTGCTGCCTTCATATACAACATAGACTATACCTAGTTACGTAATGTACTCCATAAAATTTCCTACCTCAACGTCGAAGGTTGACAGGTACTGTATGTACCAGTAGTACGTACGTAAAGTGTTTTTTGTATGATGCAGGAATGGTTGCCATGCGAGAGACGCAAGATCGTCAAGAAAGCCAGGGAGTATCTGGAACCGCCGAAATGCGAGTGGGACTACGACGTACTGTCCAACAACTCAGCACTTCGCGCCATGTGTCCTACAACCGACGGCTAAGTCTGCAGAGCCACGGACTTTTCGACGTCGCATCGGGAGAGGTCTCTTTGGGTGAGTATATGCACGTCCAGTTCAAGGCGGTCAAGGAAAAGTGCAGCACTTTCATGGCCTGGATCAAGCGCAAAGTGAACGTCGGCATGGCGAAAATTGAAGGCGTTGTGGCTACGGGCAGGCAGATGCTAGAATACCAGCAGGCAGATGACGACGATGACGATAGCGAAGACGAAGATGACGACGACAACACTACTACTACTACGAGAGCAGCAGTGATGACGACAATGACGTCAACACATTATTGAATAGATTGTCCAGCAATCGCTCCAGCAATTGTCTTTATCTCTGACGTTAGCTCTAGCTGCTATTCATGATGACGATGACGATTAGGAGGATTTGCAACGGTTTTTTTTGTAATTTTTATTATGAGAAGAAGGAAAACCCTTCCAGGAATTTTGGCTGTTGATTGTTTGCTATTTATGGTTATCAACTACCGTATCCGTAATCAGTATACAATGTACTATCCTTATAATAACCCAGGAAACGAAAAAAAGTTATACGGGGGCAGCTATAGTGTGAAAAAACAAAGTGGCGAGTTTATTACAAAAAAATAAATGTTGCCGTTAGCTCTCGAAAACGAACCGTGGAGGGGCGTTACTTCCGTTGAAAGTGAATTATTTCCTGATTCTGTTCAGTTCAGCATTTTCTGGAAGAAATATATGAAAAATAAAAACAGTTGTTGTCCTAGTCTTCGTGGATATTTTTCATTTATTCATGTTTTGCTGAATTTGCGGAAAGGAAATTTGTTATATTTTATCTCTTCGTTTTCGAAAGCTAATGGCAACATTTATTTTTTTGTAAATAAACTCGCCACTTTGTTTTTTCACAGTATAGCTGCCCCCGTATAACTTTTTTTCGTTCTCTTGGAAGTTATGACGTTTGATTGCTGAAGAATATATAGTTCTATAGCATGGATAATTGGGTTGATGGTGGGTACTACATGCCCAATGCATGAAGCGTACGTATACTACAGGGTGTCCCACGTAGGCGTATCGAACGATCCGACCCTACTGTATACGGTAACTTCCGTATTACAGGAGGTATCAAGCTCAAACTTTGTCCCCAGAAACCGAATATACCATTTGTTGTGGCAAAATTCAACTAGGGATGAAATTACAGGCTTGGAAATGTTGGATCCTGTTTTTCGGATTTTCCACACTGAGCATGGTTTTGAGATTGTACTCTTCTGCTCAGGATGGTCAAACAGCTCATCCAACATGGTAACATGGTGGAACAACAATGGCTGGACGTTATCACAGTCCAGAACACAAAGGATATTCAATAGTATAGGCAATATTCAGCCCTAGGGTCTGTCAAGATCAATAGTGGCACCATTGGTTTCAAAATGTTGAAAAACGTGGTTGCAACTTTGCAAGCTCGTAATTTCATCCCTAGTTGACCTATCTAGCTCAAATTTTGCCACAAAGTATGGTATATTCTTGGGTTTCTGGGGATAAAATTTGAGCTCGATAGCTCCTGTAATACGGAAGTTATGGTATAAGGCTTGATCGTTCGATCGTCTACGTGGGATACCCTGTGTACATGTCATAGGATACACACATACTGTAATGTTCCGTATATAGCCCTATCGTGTATAACCCCCTCGTGTATAGCCCTCCAAATAAATCGGCCACTAACGTCATTTGCCCTCGTGTATAGCCCCCTATTGCGCGTTTTTGAGGTGATTTGATGCGTAGGAGTTTATCTGCACCTCATTCTGATCATTTTGCCAGGTGACACCTCTTCGAGGGAATTTTTTAGTAGCAAAAATTTCACAATTTTCTTTAGTTGAAAGCTGCATTTTTGATGATTGGAGTTTGGAAACGTGCCAAATAACCACCAAACGAGTTCAGGAGGTCAAAAAGCTTACTTTTGGTACAAATGAAAAATGCCCGGGTTTATGTTTACCCCCCCCCCCCCCCCCCCCCTCGTGTATAACCCCTCTCGTGTAGAGCCCCCAATCGGTGCTTACCATTTGTATAGCCCCATGGGGCTATCTACGGAACAAAACAGTACTAGGACACACACAGTGTAGGTAGTCTATCAACCAAGAAACAAAGTCCATATGAGGGTACTGCATTTCTAGTTTTGTATCGGCTTATTGCATCTTGATTTCCTCGTCTTTCGGCTACATGAACGATTTAACGTACTTGAAGAGCCGCTGAACTCGACTGGCCATTTTACGATTGTATTCGGACACTTCGCTGACCTCCCTGGCGCCGTCAGTGACTAAAATGGCTACCCAGAACCAAACCACAGCCACCACCAGCAGACCCACGCCACCAGTGGCCACGCCCAGCGCCACGAGACCCGCAGCCGCAGCGCCACCGGTCGCCATTCCGATAGAAGCGCTCGTCACAACACCTGCAGCGTAATATTGCACAGTTTATGCTTCGACGGAACCCTTGTACCAAAAAACTGTGGCTCATAGCACATACGTAATGTAAAGTATGTAAACTATACGAACACATTAGTACACTCGGACTACAGGTACACGTACGTAACCGATCGTACACAAATCTATAGCAAACCTGCAAGGTTTCCTGGGTCTTTTTGACGATTGAGCTCCTCCAAAAGCGGTTCATTTTTCTGATGTTTTGAGTCCAATCTACCCAAGATCTCGTCCAGCATCCTGCACAACTGCACATCTGAAGTTTCAGATTTGCTCTTCAAACTGATCAGTCGGTCGAAAACGCGTCTCTTCGCCTCATTCTTGATTTGGCCCAGCTCATTGGACGGTCGAAACGGCGCGTACTCGCTCTTAATCTGATCCAGTAGCTTTTCGTACTTTTCGTTCAGTTTCGCCTCCAGCTCTGTCATTAGGGCTTCCTTGCTGCCACTATTTGCATCCTGAATACTGCGCACGCGGTCCTTGAACTGCACGCGCAGGTGTTCGCGAAGTGTCGCGAAGTACGGCGTCATATTCGCCAAGGCTTCCGCTGCGTCCAGCGCCTCATCCAACCTGTTCTTCAACTCTTTTTCAATCGCCGCCATCTCAGCGTCGTTGAAGCAGCAACCGAGGACGTACTGGATGTTGTCATCGCCTTCTTTGTCACGCGTTTGACTTTCTCCACTGTGATCCGCCTTGGCAGCTAACTCGCGTTGTTTCTGCAACACTTGCTGCTCCAGCTCTTCCACTATCACATGCTCAAAACGCAACAGACAGCCCCGGGCAAACTCCTGGCCTTGCTTGCTGCATTCCTGCAACAGTTGCTGTTCCAACTGGGCATATTCTTCACTCTGTCGGTCCGTCAGGATACTGCTGGAGTGAAACCGATCCAAGGATTTCATCAGGGCGCTGGAGTATGCTCGGTGGAATTCTCCAGGGTGTTCCACTTGCGGGAAACTGTCGACTACGGAAGGCGAGAAAGCCGGTCTCGTAATTCGTATATTAACTATCGAAGACATGCAAAATATATATATATTTGTGTATGCAAAATTCGTTTTTTTCCTAATTTTGTATTACTTTTATACTTATTCTTATTTACTTCGTTTCCTTCCTTGTAAGTAGTATAAATGTTATTAATACTTGACAACTTCCGTTTTGTAAGGTTGCTCAACAAGTTCATTAAATTTTATGTTAACATTTATTCGTTGTTCATTATTATGCCTATGAGTACTTTAAACTAATAAAGCTTTGTTCGGTTTAATTTCCGTTTTTATGTTTGAACACATAACGAAAGGTATTACTAACTTTTTAGTATCCGTTCAAAATTGTTTCTTGTTTCTTTAGTAGTTTGCAGTATGATATTCAATTTCTGGCTACTTTCATTATTCGTTTCTCGTTTTATTCTATCATTTTACTTCCTAAATATATATACGTCCCTTTTCGTTTTCCGAATTTCGTTTTTCTGTTCCATTTTCTGATCCATTTGGCGGGATACGGAACGCTAGGAAGCCCGACTCTGCATTATAGATATATAGCTGTGTGTTCAAAATTCGTTTTTTTTTAATTTTATATTGCTTTTATACTTATTCTAATCTACTTTGTTTCCTTCATTGTAAGTAGTATAAATATTATTAATACTTCACAGCTTCCGTTTTGTAAGGTTGCTCAACAAGTTCATTAAGTTTTATATTAACATTTATTTGTTATTCATTATTATGCGTATGAGTACTTTAAACTAATAAAGCTTTGTTCGGTTTAATTTCCGTTTTTATGTTTGAACACGTAACGAAAGGTATAACTTTCTTTTCAGTATCCTTTCAAAATAGTTTCTTGTTTCTTTAGTAGTTTGCCAGTATAATATCCAATTTCTGGCTACTTTCATTATTCGTTTCTCGTTTTATTCTATCATTTTATTTCCTACATATATATACGTCCCTTTTCGTTTTCCGAATTTCGTTTTGCTGTTCCATTTTCTCATAAATTTGGCGGGATTTCAAATGTTCGGCTAAGGCTGCTAATGTACTGCGTGGTTTTTCAAAAGGTTTATTTGAGATGACCGTGCTTATTTTTTTCCATCAAATACACGTACTCCTAGAGCGCGCGCTCCCAGCGCGCGCTCTAGGAGTACGTGTCACATAAACGTTTTCAGGCGATGCATTTGCTGGCCTAAACGGATTTTCTTCCTTCTTTCGTCAATATTTCCGTGACGATGAAGAGGAAATATGTGGAAATTATCAAGGAAATGCGAAACGAAGGACACACTTCGCAACAGGTACATTCCAAGTTGCGTTTTTTAACGATTTAGGATGTACAGTAAAAGGCGTCGAAGAAACTGCTGACGCCGAGAGTTATATTGATTTATCATTTGGCCTGTCAAAGTTGTATATTTTCTCGCTATATTTTTGTATGTTGTCGCTATATTTTTGATATCTACTTTGAGAGAACAAGCGCATGATTGCCTAGTTATCGCGGCATCAAATTTCGAACGATTTCTTTATCTTGCTGTCTGTTTCAGATCACGTTTGAGTTGGCAGCACGGTTTGGCAGAGTTCGCGGTTTGGGCTATACACAAGTGAAATACGTCGTCACTAAGTTGGGATTAAAACGGGCAGGCCATATCTCGGATGCTGATCTGGAGAAAGAAGTAGAAGACTGCATAAGGAGGGTAAGAAGGTGGATATGTGGGCTTAGGCTTACCAGGAATTTATACTATAAGGTGGGGGGGGGGGGGGGGGGGAATAAACATCTGCAGCGTTTCCGTGTAAAGCATCACAGCGACCAAGTAGGGTCGTACCTACCGAATCCGTACCTGTGGAATCCGTAGGTGTGGAATTACCTGTGAAATCCGTAGGTGTGGAATTTGTTTTCCGTAGGTATGGAATTTTTATTCCCTACCTACGGAATCCGTACCTGTGGAATTTGTTTTCCCTAGGTATGGAATTTATATTCCCTACCTATGGAATCTGTACCTGTGGAATCTGTAGGTGTGGAATTTTTTTTTACAGGTACGGATTCCACAGGTACGGATTCCGTAGGTACGACCCTACTTCGTCGCTGTGATTGTTTGCACGGGAACGCTGCATATGTTTATTCCCCCCCCCCCCCCCCCACCTATAGTATACATTCCCGGGCTTACTGTAGGGGTAAATCCTAGTTTGGAAATTCAAAATT
>JASAMW010000491.1:0-14673 GCA_030247985.1 Epsilonema sp. ZAB3_2
TTATGAAAAGGTCCACGAAAGAGCGGGGCAGCCCAGTATGGGGACCTGAAACCGGCTGATCTCCGATTTCGACGAAACCTAGCTCATTTGAAAGCGCGTAAAAAGTTATGTAAGAAGCGACAATTCCGACACTTCTGCGCTTAACCGTTAGCGAGTTACGGCCGCTCAAGTTTGGCCAACTTTAGTGACATTTTTTTACCACTGAATTTTCAGGCCTTTCTCGTATAAACGGCCATATCTCGGTAACCAGTAGGGATATTCGCGTGCAGTTTTTTTGTTCAACTCCCCATTCTTCGCAGAATTATATACGGTCCGAAGGAAATTTTTAACCCCTACCGTAATCGCGATATTGAGACAAACGTGGTGTCGATTTTTTGAAAATTGGCAACTTTAGGGCCTAACTTTGACTGAAGATTGCCAAGCTCGGCAATGGTGTACATTGAATATTAGCTCATTGAATAGCTCAACTCTTGCTCTTTCGAATGGTATATGCCATGTCCATTCCGCTGAAGAAAAATTTTGAATTACAGGCTGTTTTTGCCGAATGTGCGATTTGAAGGTTTAAGACGCCATTTAAGCGTTTTAAAGATGTGATTTTTGAAATCTACATCAAATTCTACACAAGGTAGGTTCTTTGATTTTGGCCTATCTGAAAGCAAAATAGGCCAAAAATAGACCAAGTGTTGCACTCAGTACTGCAAAAGTTCACCAAAATGACAGGTATCCTGAACTCAGAAGGAACTCAAAAGTTCGCCAAAACTGCCCACCGTTCAATGTCTATTTGTTGTTGTAATAAATTTTTGGTGGAAATTTGAAAAAACCAAAGGACCTACCTGGTGTAGGATTTGATGTAGATTTCAAAAATTGCATCGTTAATACACTTAAATGCCGTCTTAAACCTTCAAATCGCACATTCGACAAAAACAGCCTGTAATTCAAAGAACAGTAATGTAACAGTAATTCAAAACTTTTCTTCAGCGGAATGGACATGGCATATACCATTCGAAAGAGCAAGAGTTGAGCTATTCAATGAGCTAGGTGCCGTCTCTGTACACCATTGCCGAGCTTAGCAATCTTCAGTCAAAGTTAGGCCCTAAAGTTGCCAATTTTCAAAAAATCGACACCACGTTTGTCTCAATATGTCGATTACGGTAGGGGTTAAAAATTTCGTTCGAACAGTATATAATTCCGCGTAGAATGAGGAGTTGAACAAAAAAAAGCGCATGCGAATACCCCTATTAGTTGCCGAGATATGGCCGTTTATGCGCGAAAGGTCCAAAATTGAGTTGGACAAAAGTGTCACTCAAGTTGGCGAATCTTTGAGCGGCCATATCTCGCTAACGGTTAAGCGCAGAAGTGTCGGAATTGTCGCGTTTTACATAACTTTTGACGCGCTTTCGAATGAACTAGGTTTCGTCGAAATCGGAGATCAGCCGGTTTCAGCCTTTGCCCCGCTCTTTCGTGGACCTTCTCTTATATTCATCCAAAGTTCCCTCGCCTATTCATAGCTATAAAAACTATTATATTCATCCAAAAAAACCTTATCTATACACAACAGAGCATATTCGGATGGCCCCTCTTTAACCCCCTTTCAGGGGGTTAGAGTAATATAAGCACATATGCGCATTATATTAAAATTTAAAACAGATAATAAAATAATAAAAAAATACTAATTAAATAAACAAAAAAACATGCTCACAGCAGAATACATTCAGATGGCTAATCTTCAATGTCTCTTTACAAAAATTAAAAATAATCTACATAAATATACATCTTATATTTTATAACGCAACTAACATACAATTCAGTAAAAACAATATCGATAATCAAATGAATTAACTATATTCACTTTTCAGAGGCTTGTTTGAACGTGTCAAAATGTCTGTAATGAACAACACATTTTTGAGTCATATCCTGCATAGAAATAACACAGCCAGTTTGTTCCCCCGCGCCCCCATATATTTTCATCCATCTTGGAAAATATACAACAATGGTTAGCAGCAACGATGGAAAGTTATTGTGAATGACGGAGCCAGCAATGGGTACAAATGGGCAGAAGGCTTTTTGGGTGGCCTTGTTTGTTATTGTTGGTGGTTTAGTAATAAATGCAGTTATAACTTTTCCATTATTTTTCACAATACGATGAGCTTTTATGGCAGCAGCTGCCATAATTCGGCATCTTGGTTGACGACGGCTTCAACATTTGTATGGAGAACTGGAACTTGATGCAGTTTGCAAACGCCAGTGGTGGCGATGAAGCTGAACGCTTCACAAGGAGCGTGCTTTCTGCACAAAAGAGCGCATTTCGAACGCCTGAAAAGAGACGAAAGATGCCGGTTATCACGATGATTGATTAGGGGGTGTTTTCCCCCTGAACGACTTTGACAACCAATTCATTAGGTTGCCCTCCACTCCACCACACTTACGATGCAGTAATGGTGGATATGCCAACAGGAAACGTGACCTCGACACCTGCAGCGAATTTTCTGAACACCCCGGCTGGAGAATCTGCAAACAATGCGAGAAACCTTCCAGTTCTATTCCATGTCCAGAGCCGATCAAGGAACCTCAGATGGCAACGTCGATGGACTACCGTATTTCCGTATTTACCGGTGGGGGGAGGGCTATGCATGGGGCATTTTTTTATGTTTTTGAGAGGTGCGCAGAGGCATATTTTTTAGGTCAAAAGCACGTGTTTTAGGGCATAATTGAGGTCAAAACAGGGTTATTCTAGTACAATACACACCCAAGCAGGCTTATAGGCATCTTAGCTTGGTGCGGGAGTGGCTATGGCTACCATATGACCAGCTTACATAGGTTGGTTCAGGTACTGTACAGTACATATGGGGGTATGCATAGGGGGGGGGGGGGGGGGGGCTATGCCCCGGTAAATAAGGTACTTACTGTATTGACACAAAGTAGGCCCTAGGACTGCTGAGCTTTCATCCGAGAGTCCGCTTCCATGCATTTTGGCATTGTTCTCGATGATATCCTCTGCGGTGTCTCCATCGTTTGGTTCGCCGATGGACCACGTAGTAAGATTCTTGTACAGTTCGAACGACATGCTTGAATCTGTCGTCCACCGCCAAATCCAGCCATCTTCCGGTGTAGGCTGGCTGAACATCTGAGTCGCGCCGATCCACACCGGCTGCAGAAACAAAACGCATCAAATGCATACCATACGAAAGCAACATAATTTTCTTACCGTATCTAACCTGTACCTGACCTATAATTATTTACTCAATTTTGGTCCCGGAGCATCCAGTTGTACGAACATAATGCATAAGAAACTAAAGCAAGCCTTTATTATATGTACATAATGTACTATGTGTACATTGCCAGATGGATTGAGGGTTAGAAACAGACTGGGATCAGTCACGACGGCAAGATGTCCATGAGGGCTGCAGTCGTCAAAAAAAGATGCCCAAAAGCCCACGTTTTGGCTAATCTCCAGAAAGCATCTCCTGCTACCCACAGACACACTGGAGTTATCCGCTTTGCAATCTGCGAAAGTGAGACCATTGCCAGCCGACGCCGCAAATCGCGTCACTGCTGCAGCAGTGAGCGCAGTCAGAGTCCACTTCATCCACATTGCGTTTCATTAGAAACCAACACAAAAGGATGGACAATGAATATCAAACTAGGTTTAGTTAGCGGTTACTGTAAAATGCTTTGTAAAGAAGGCAACGTCTGTTATCTACTAATACTTAATTTATTAGTTGATTACGAAACTTAGTTGTAAGCAGGGGTGCCTACAATTTACAATTTATTTTTACAATTACAACCTGAGAATTAAATTTAATTCTTGTATACTATACTATACAATTTAAATTAAAACTGCCTCTACAAGAATTTACAATTTACAAGAATTCAGCAATACTAGTATAATTGTATACTAAAATTAATTCTTGTATATTGCATTTCCACATATTTGGAGCAATTTTTCCAATTTTGCATACATATTGACGTCTGTTCCAGAGTAAAAAAGGTTTTTGAAGCATTCATTCCTTGACAAAAAGCACCTGGCAAGAATAAGTGAGCCAATTTTATCCATCTTTTTTGATTTCTTGCCACTATTGGTGCTCAAAATGTCACTAATTTGCACATTTTGAGCGATTTTTACAACAACGTTTTACATTGTAACAATTTAAATTAAAATGAATTTAATTTTAGTATACTATACTATACTAGAATTAAAATCCTTGCTGTTATACTATACTATACTATACTAGAATTAAAATTTAATTCTAGTAGGCACCCCTGGTTGTAAGTGGGCAGGTCATGCATCAATCATTTTAGAACCCATGGGTTTTTGGTGGCGTTGGTGCCTACTGTACTAATAGTACGTACAGTACCTCGCTTGGTAAATTTCCATGTCAGTACGCACTACCTACACCTAGACCTACCTGTCAACCAAACTGGCCACATACGAAGCATATAATAACTGAACCGTTCGTTGCTACAGCGGGGGGGGGGGGGGTTGACTTTTAAAAACGCGATGTCTGGAAGGATTCAGTATTGCTGTACAGTACCGCGGACAGGGGGGTAATATTCAGTTTTCTGCTGATGACGTGAGCTGATAGCCCAACTGATTTTACGTATTTTACAAAAAGACCGGGTCGAAAATTCGCACCCAGTCCTGAGATATAAGGCCTCAAAGTTGACCACAATTTGACCTTAATTTTTCACTTTTTCACCCTAAAATGGGGGTAAATAGCCCCACAGTGGGGCTTTGGGGCTATAAATTTGCATACACATAGACCCTATGGGGGTACATGTTCAGACAAATTTTGAGCCCTCTAGCCCTCTTGTTTCAGGAGTAAAAGCTGTTTTTGCTGAAAATCCAAAAATTGGAATTTTTCCATAATTTTCAAAATTTTGAGAGAGTTAGTCCGTGTGCCCGCTGTTTTATTTCTGAATCTTGTAGAGCAGAAAATTTGCTACAAGATAGGCTGCATTTGAAAAGAAAGTCACCTATGGGAAATTTTCACAGCAAGGCCTCAAAGAGTGGCAAGTAAGGGTTTTAAGAGTGTGCGTTTTCCCCATTTTTCAAGCTAACTCAACAATATCACGGATACTCTCTCCTCAAAAGTAGCCTACCTTATGTAAAATTTGATGAAGATTTAGAAAAAAATATTTTTGCCCCCAAAAAAGTTAACCCTACCCCAAAAATGTTCAAAAATTGTCAATCAATTACATCTTTTGTAAGATTATATGCTAGGGGTTAACTTTTTTTGGGGGCAAAAATACTTTTTTCTAAATCTTCATCAAATTTTACATAAGATAGGCTACTTTTGAGGAGAGAGTATCCGTGATATTGTTGAGTTAGCTTGAAAAATGGGGAAAACGCACACTCTTAAAACCCTTACTTGCCACTCTTTGAGGCCTTGCTGTGAAAATTTCCCATAGGTGACTTTCTTTTCAAATGTAGCCTATCTTGTAGCAAATTTTCTGCTCTACAAGATTCAGAAATAAAACAGCGGGCACACGGACTAACTCTCTCAAAATTTCGAAAATTATGAAAAAATTGCAATTTTCGGATTTTCAGCAAAAACAGCTTTAACTCCTGAACCAAGAGGGCTAGAGGGCTCAAAATTTGTCTCAATGTGTATCCCCATAGGGTCTATGTGTGTGCAAATTTATAGCCCCAAAGCCCCACTGTGGGGCTATTTACCCCCCATTTTAGGGTGAAAAAGTGAAAAATTAAGGTCAAATTGTGGTCAACTTTGAGGCCTTATATCTCAGGACTGGGTGCGAATTTTCGACCCGGTCTTTTTGTAAAACCAGTGGCCCGTTACAGCTTCGCAGTAAAATCCCTTTGCAGATCTGGCAACCCTTTTGCAAATCTGGCAACCCTTTTGCAGATCAGGCAACCCTGTTGTAGTTTGTGATCTGTCAACTTATTATGCATATGGCAACCATTTTGGGCAGTTGGCAGAAAGTTGCATATCTGGCAACCCTATCGCAGAGTTAGCAACCCTATAGCAGATTTGGTAACCCTTTTTCTGCATAGACCTGACAACCATTTTGCACATCATCAGGTAAAAATGGCGCATGTGGCAACCCTTTTGCAGGTCTGGCAACCCTCTTGCGCATTTAGCAATCTGGCAACCCTTTTGCAGATCTGGCAACCCTGTAGCGCATCTCGCGTTTTAGTCTCGTGTGCACTTTCGGGCGTGACCATTTGCAAACGCTGGCTTGAAAACCTGCGTCGTTTGGTTTCTGCGGCATTTAGTACTAAAATATCGATAATCGATCGATTATTGGCGATCGGCTGATCAGATCAAAAATTTCAGGCTTTTCTGGCGTTCTCGGGGCCATAAGCTCTCGAAAGAGCCCTGGATGGATGCTGTAGCTGCAAAATTGAGTGAGTTATGAGTGAATCTGCGCGCTTTTAGTACTAAAAGATCGATTATCGATCGATTATTGGCGATCGGCTGATCAGATCAAAAATCGAAGGCCTTCTGGCCGCCCTCGGGGTCATAAGCTTTCGAATGAGCCATTGGTCAACGCTGTAGCTGCAAAACTGAGCGAGTGTATAGCATCACAGACAGACAGACACACACACAGACACACACACAGCAGCCCTATTTGTTAGTAGATACGTAAAATCAGTTGGGCTATCAGTTCACGTCATCAGCAGAAAACTGAAAATTACCCCCTGTCCACGCAATTCTCAATACTACCTGACATCGCATTAATTACCATATCTACCGTTTTTGTTGCTAGTAACGTCATGGGCTTCACAAAAATGGCTTCATTCATCAAATCGTCTGCACCTTTATGAAGAGTACGTTCGTACAGTATGGTTGATACGGTAGTTGTAGTTGGTGGCCGGCCGGACCAAAGTTTGGGTGATCAGTTAATGACGGTAGAGTAGAAGAACAGTTTGCTAAGCTAGGCAAAGCTAATCGCAGCGTCGAGAAGACGACAAACGATGAATACGACGACCCTGCTCGCTGCGCCAAATGTAAGGTAAAACCTTACATAGGTGGACGCGCAGGTACAGTACGGATCTGCACTAACTAACACCACACAAAAAATAACTCAGGATCTAGCCAACGTAGCGCAAAGCGGTTAAAAATCTCTCGATAAGTTTCAGCGGGATTGAAAATAAAAAAAACCGCATGCGTCTACGTGCCCTCTGTGTCGAGAAATCGCCAATTTCCTTAAGTACTAAAAATGTACACTTTTTTGGATTACCGTATTTGGGGTCGTATATCCCCCCCCTCCCATCCCCCCCCACCCCCCCCTTGCAACATTTTTCCTTTTATCCCCCCCCCCCCCCCCCCCCCCCTCCCCCCCCCCCTCCCCTCTCCCTCTCCCCCACCCCCCTCCCTGGCACGTCTGTCTCCTCCCTTTCCCTCCCCCCCTCCCCTCCCCCCCCCCAAATTTTTCCCTCCCCTCCCCCCCTCCCCCCCCCCCCCCCACCCCCCACCCCCCCCCTACGGTATTCAACATAACTGAACAAGCCGCAAAAAATTTTTTCATTTAAACTAGCCTATCCTATGTAACATTTGGCGTAGATTTCAATAATAGTTCGTTGATCCAAAAAATTTAACCCCTACCCAAACATTTTCAAAAATATACAAATTTTGCAAAATTATATACTAGGGGTTAAATTTTTTTAAAACACCGATACTGTTTTTGAAATCTACACCAAATTTTACATAGGATAGGCTACTTTTAATGAAAAAGTTTTTGCGGCATTGTTCATTTATGCGGAATAATCGAAAAAAGTGTACCTTTTTAGTATATTTTTCGTACTTAAGGAAATTGGCGATTTCTCGACACAGAGGGCACGTAGACGCATGCGGTTTTTTTTATTTTCAATCCCGCTGAAACTTATCGAGAGATTTTTAACCGCTTTGCGCTACGTTGGCTAGATCCTGAGTTATTTTTTGTGTGGTGTTAGTGCAGATCCGTACTGTAGACTAGAGTTGCTGGGATTTTATGACCACCCGAGTGGTATGAAGATAGGAGACAAGACTGCCCAATAGGCGCGTAGCCGAAGGACAGATTACTACATTACGTATGTAAGTACGTACTGGTTGCTATGGATACAGAATACTATTGTTACTGTGTACACGTAGGTACGTTCGAGTGGGCAGTGTGCCCACAATTGAAGCAGTCGGAGCAAAAACATGCATCTGAACTTACTAGGAGCGTAAGGGAAACATTTTTTCGCACTCTAATCCGCCTCAGTAAGAATTTCTTACTAGGGCTAGATGAGGCAGAAAAACTTACTAAACCTAGTCCTAGTAACTTTTGAAGAGGGCAAAGGGTTGGCCACCTGCGACTGCCTCCGGCCCTTTTCGTCTTTGTCTCACTAATCTGGCCACCCTTTTGTCTTGCCGACTGTGGCTGTTTCTCTTGAGCGTTCCCTCTCACAAAATGGCTCTCCCGCCACCATCACCCCCTTTCATTTTTGCACCTTGTTTTTGGCAGCGAGGTTGACCCCCGGTTTATGCAACCAATATCAACAATATTGTCAATGTTATGCCAGCCAAGCACTCCAAATTTCATACAAGCAAAGCAAGTATTTGAGCAGGAACAAAAAGCATAAACTGTCCAGCAAATACAGGGTGTTTCATAATATACTCGCCGGATGTTTGTTCTTATATATCCCACCGGAGTGTCACATTCGAATGCGGTTTTTTGCGTTGAATAGCCAAGGCTTCAACGTTGATGCAGCCAAAATTTCAGCTTTCTAGGCCAACAGGAAGCGGCTCAAACAGCTAGATTTGCAAAGCGTCAATTTTCACACATTTTTGCAGGCGGCCAGGTACAGATCGGCTTCGGTTTTTCTCTCCCCAGTTTACCTAACCCAGTTCTCTCCTCGTTTTTATCTGGAGCACAAGTTTCGGTAGAGTTTTCCATCTCCATGCCACTTCTCTTGCAGATTCGAACTTAGCAAACAGTGTTACAGCCAAAATTCGGTCATCCAAGCTTTTCCTTGGGACGCTGATGCCATGGTGATCAAACTGAAGTTTATCTTCGACAAGATTGCTCAAAAATGCATAAAAGTTAGCGTGGAATGGTGAACAGACTTGAAAGAGCGAGAAAAAAGCGAAAATGCAAATCCGTTGCCCGCCTCAGTGCCCTGTCTCCGTTTTGCGCCAAAAAAGGCGCCGCAAATTTGACCGCTTACAGCGCCATGACAATGCAACCTAGGAAGCTAAAATTTTGGCTGCATCAACGTTGAAGCCTTGGCTATTCAACGCAAAAAACCGCATTCGAATGTGACACTCCGGTGGGGAGATATAAGCACAAACATCCGGCGAGTATATTATGAAACACCCTGCAATAAATGCACCCTGCCACCCTATTTAGACCAACCAATGCAATAAATTTGCCAACAAAATGTCATCATCTAGTCGGGTGTCTTCTTGCTCTGCTTTTTATCTGCTTTCTGCTCATAGTGTAGTGCAGTGTAAGCGTGTCTCAATATGCACGAAAAACCGGGAGTCATCCTCGCTGCCAAAAACAAGGTGCAAAAATGAAAAGGGGGTGATGGTGGCGGGAGAGCCATTTTGTGAGAGGGAACGCTCAAGAGAAACAGACACAGTCGGCAAGACAAAAGGGTGGCCGGATTAGTGAGACAAAGACGAAAAGGGCCGGAGGCAGTCGCAGGTGGCGTGCCCTTTGCCCACTTCAAAAGTTACTAGGACTAGGTTTAGTAAGTTTTTCTGCCTCATCTAGCCCTAGTAAGAAATTCTTACTGAGGCGGATTAGAGTGCGAAAAAATGTTTCCCTTACGCTCCTAGTAAGTTCAGATGCATGTTTTTGCTCCGACTGCTTCAATTGTCCTCCGCCCTTCCCCTTTTCAGTTGGCTTGCATTCATTCCTACAACAAAATCTGTACTGTACGTAGGTTGAAGTTCCTATCTTTTGTGCGTACGTAGAGCCTAAGCCTAAGCCTCAGCCTAAGTCTCAATACAAAATTCAGTTGTATGCAGTGGCATATGTTGTTCTGCTTGTTCACTGCTCACTTGTCAGTGTCCTCCGCCCTTCCCCTTTTCAGTTGGCTTGCGTTCATGCATACAACAAAATCTGTACTGTACGCAGGTTGAAGTTCCTTCTTTTGTGCGTACGTAGAGCCTAAGCCTAAGCCTCAGCCTAACCCTCAATACATAATTCAGTTGTATGCAGTGGCGTATGTTCTGCTTGTTCACTGCTCACTTGTTGTCAGTGTCCTCCGCCCTTCCCCTTTTCAGTTGGCTTGCGTTCATTCATACACGAACAAAATCTGTACTGTACGTAGGTTGCATACGTAGAACCTAATCCTAAGCATAAGCCTAAGCCTAAGCCTAAGCCTAAGCCTAAATACAAAATTCAGTTGTATGCAGTGGCGTATGTTCTGCTTGTTCACTGCTCACTTGTCAGTGTCCTCCGCCCTTCCCCTTTTCAGTTGGCTTGCGTTCATGCATACAACAAAATCTGTACTGTACGTAGGTTGAAGTTCCTATCTTTTGTGCGTACGTAAAGCCTAAGCCTAAGCCTACGCCTAAGCCTAAACACAAAATTCAGTTGTATGCAGTGGGGTATTGTAATGTTCTGCTTGTTCACTGCTCATTGTCAGTGTCCTCCGCCCTTCCCCTTTTCATGTGGCTGCTTTCATTCATACAACAAAATCTGTATTGTACATGCAGTTTGATGTTCCTATTTTTTGTGCATACGTGGAGCCTAAGCCTAAGCCTAAGCCTAAGCCTAAGCCTAAGCCTAAATACAAAATTCAGTTGTATGCAGTGGCGTATGTTCTGCTTGTTCACTGCTCACTACTTGTCATTGTCCTCCGCCCTTCCCCTTTTCAGTTGGCCTGCATTCATTCCTACAGCAAAATCTGTACTGTACGTAGGTTGAAGTTCCTATCTTTTGTGCATACATAGAGCATTAGCCTAAGCCTAAGCGTAAGCCTAGGCCTAAGCCTAAGCCTAAGCCTAATCCTAAGCCTAGGCCTAGGCCTAAACCTAAGCCTAAGCCTAAGCCTAGGCCTAGGCCTAAGCCTAAGTCTAAGTCTAAGTCTAAGCCTAAGCCTAAGCCTAAACCTAAGCCTAAGCCTAGGCCTAGGCCTAAGCCTAAGTCTAAGTCTAAGCCTAAGCATAAGCCTAAACCTAAGCCTAAGCCTAGCCTAAGCCTAAGCCTAAGCCAAAGCCTAAATACAAAATTCAGTTGTATGCAGTGGCGTATGTTCTGCTTGTTCACTGCTCACTACTTGTCATTGTCCTCCGCCCTTCCCCTTTTCAGTTGGCCTGCATTCATTCCTACAACAAAATCTGTACTGTACGTAGGTTGAAGTTCCTATCTTTTGTGCATACATAGAGCATTAGCCTAAGCCTAAGCGTAAGCCTAGGCCTAAGCCTAAGCCTAAGCCTAATCCTAAGCCTAGGCCTAGGTCTAAACCTAAGCCTAAGCCTAAGCCTAAGCCTAGGCCTATGCCTAAGCCTAAGTCTAAGTCTAAGTCTAAGCCTAAGCCTAGGCCTAAGCCTAAGCCTAAGCCTAATCCTAAGCCTAGGCCTAGGCCTAAACCTAAGCCTAAGCCTAAGCCTAGGCCTAAGCCTAGGCCTAGGCCTAAGCCTAAGCCTAAATACAAAATTTAGTTGTATGCAGTGGCGTACAGTGCGCGACACGTGACAAGTAGGAATCCCCGCGCCCTCCCCGGAGGTCGCCCGGTGTGCGCGCGCGGTCCGCCCGGTGAAACGGAGGAGAAAAAGAAACGCGTACCCCTAGAGCGCGAGCTTTAGGGCTACGTGAAAGGAGGAGAAATGAAACGAAGAAAGGAGGAGAATTTTGACGTGTTTTGGAATCCTCTTTGTCCCCTCGCTTCAACTTTTGTGTTCTATGCTCTTGTAGCTGCGCAATATGTGGCAAAAATATTGCTTTGCTAGACCTTCTCACTCGTTTTCTCCTGTTCAGTTTCTTTTTTCCTTTCTTTTCTTTTTCCGTCTCCGTTTACTCCGTGCGAGTCGCGCGGTGTCTCCCCGGTGTCTCCTCGCGCTCTCCCCGCTTCCACCGCGCGCCGCGGGGATTCCTACTTGTCACGTGTCGCGGACTGTATGTTCTGCTTGTTCACTGCTCATTGTCAGTGTCCTCCGCCCTTCCCCTTTTCAGTGGGCTGCGTTCATTCATACAACAAAATCTGTATTGTACATACAGTTTGATGTTCCTATCTTTTGTGCATACGTGGAGCCTAAGCCTAAGCCTAAGCCTAAATACAAAATTCAGTTGTATGCAGTGGCGTATGTTCTGCTTGTTCACTGCTCACTACTTGTCATTGTCCTCTGCCCTTCCCCTTTTCAGTTGGCTTGCATTCATTCCTACAACAAAATCTGTACTGTACGTAGGTTGAAGTTCCTATCTTTTGTGCATACGTAGAGCCTAAGCCTAAGCCTAAGCCTAAGCCTAAGCCTAAGCCTAAATACAAAATTCAGTTGTATGCAGTGGCGTATGTTCTGCTTGTTCACTGCTCACTTGTCAGTGTCCTCCGCCCTTCCCCTTTTCAGTTGGCTTGCATTCATTCCTACAACAAAATCTGTACTGTACATAGGTTGAAGTTCCTATCTTTTGTGCATACGTAGAGCATAAGCCGAAGCCGAAGCGTAAGCCTAAGCCTAAGCCTAAGCCTAAGCCTAAGCCTAAGCCTAAGCCTAAGCCTAAGCCTAGGCCTAAGTCTAAGCCTAAGCCTAAGCCTAAGCCTAAGCCTAGGCCTAGGCCTAAGCCTAAGCCTAGCCTCTAGGCCTAGGCCTAAGCCTAAGCCTAGCCTAAGCCTAAGCCTAAGCCTAAATATAAAATTCAGTTGTATGCAGTGGCATATGTTCTGCTTGTTCACTGCTCACTTGTCAGTGTCCTCCACCCTTCCCCTTTTCAGTTAGCTTGCGTTCATGCGTACAACAAAATCTGTACTGTACGTAAGGTTGAAGTTCCTATCTTTTGTGCATATGTGTCGTGAGAACGGTACGGTACGGTATGAGTACGGCATGGCAAAAGTGGCAATAAATAAAGGACTGACTGAGGCGTAGTGTGTGCTTGTGGCTGCGTATGTTATGAATTGCCGTGTGCGTTGACGCCCGATGATGCAAGTTGGTGAGTTGGAGTTGGTGGTTGAGGAGGTGAGTTGGCAGCGGATGAGCTGAGAGTTGATGAGTTGGAAGTTGAGGTTGAGGTCTGGTTTGAGTGATCGGAACGGCTCGGTGGATCGGCGGCGATTCGGCGTAACGGCGCTTTGGAGGTTTCAGCTGACGGCGCAAGGCGGATCCTTCGGAGCGACGGTCGAAGCAGCTGGCGATTTGGTGGGTGTCGTTCCTGTTACTGTGATGGAGCTAAAGATAAGAATAAAGTGTTTATCCTTTACTTGTCATTGTTGTCTCGCATCTCATGCAGTGTAGTACAGCAAGTGCACAACAGTAAACAGTACATAGTAAACGGTACAGCTTTCCTAGACACAGCCAACAGTACACACCAAACTTTGTCACAGTGAGGGCTGAACCGGAGTTTGAGTACCGAACTGCGTGTAGTACGGCGAGACGGCATACGAAAGTGTTGTACGTTATTGTATTCTACTGTACGAGTTTTATTGGACTGTTTGTACTCTAAAAGTTTTTGGACGTGTATTGTACTCTATCGAACGGTTGTGGGTGTTGCGTGTGTTGAAGGTGCGGAGAATCACTGGAGACTGCTGGTTGATCAATGGTCATGGCAAGGTGGTCAACAAGAGGTGATATGAAAGGAAAAGGAAAGGTACGTGGGTCGGAGGTACAAAGTTGGCTTGGGGCGAGAGAGCAGCCGGTAGTGATTGAGGTTGAGCAGGAGGAGAAGGAAGGTGTAACGGCGGCGGCATGCGTGGCAGCGTATGACGGCAGGGATGACAGTGTACAGCATTATTCACAGCAGAACGGCGGCGAGTACTGCGAGGAGAGAGTACCGGAGCAAACAGCGCGGGTGGATGATGTTGGTGTTGTGTACGGCTGTGAAAGAGAGGGGACGGCGGTTAGTTGTCGGCAAGCGGGAGAAGGAATAGTGATAGAGGAGTTGGTCCGGCTGGCTCAGCAGTACAGCAAGAGTTTGCAGCAGATGATGGAGATGTTGGAGAGTGATCTGGAATTGAAGGAGCGGCAGTGTGCTTGTAGACCAAAAGAGGGAACTGCGATTGAAATTCGGTTCAAGGATCTTCCAGTGTTCGATGGGGTCAACAGCGTGGCTTTGGTTGTGTTTCTGGAGGATTTTGAGCGGTGCAGAGTGGCAGGAAGATGGGACGAGGCAGATTCGTTGCGGCTTTTGCAGGCGTGTTTGATAGGTTTGGTGAGGGATGCGTTTTCGCAACAGCGCCAATACAGTTCGTGGGAGGATGCAGTGGTTCAGCTGAATGTCACGAGGAAACGTGACATGCGCTCATTACGTGTTATATGCATACGTACGCACAGAAGGCATACGTACATTTGAATCTGCATATTGGTGTGCTTGCACCGACTTATGCTAATTTCTAGTATCTTTGCGGCGCACTTGCTTGTATCTTGTTGCGTGTCTTGTGACCTGTTTTCATCCAGGTCAGTCGAGCCCTTTTCTTTTGTCGCGACATGTACGTATTGCTCGGCTCTGTGTAACGGCTCTGTATTTTTATTCTGATGCGAGTTTGCTGCAGATTGCGCTCAACGGAGAAGTAAAGAGTATGTACGG
>JASAMW010000493.1:0-11010 GCA_030247985.1 Epsilonema sp. ZAB3_2
ATCTTTTAGAAAAAAAACCGAGCTCGATCCCACGACTCGTTGAAAAGTTACGGTGGGAACAGTTTTTCAGTACATAAAAAGTGGACATCATTCAAAAATAGGTTTTTCGCCCATAGCGCCCTAACCAGTAGGCCTATCGAGCTGAAATTTTGCCAGCAGATACGTACCCATAGGGGGCATCTTCGTGCAAAATTTCAGCTCAATCCGCCTCTTGGCTCGGGAGTTATGAGCAAATGTGTGTTTTTATTTCCGTCACTCCTATTTACACATGACTAAGTAAGGTGGGACGCGGCGGAGCTCGTTCGTGAGCCTCTCGAGGTTCCGCTATCGCGTCTACCTTGATCGAGATATACAGTTCGTTGACAGGGGGTAACTTTTAGTTGATGACACGAGTGGGTAGCCCAACTGTTTCTGCGTTTTTTTACAAAACGACCTATATTTGTACAGGCAATGGAAAGCCGATGAAATAGAGAGCTTGACGAGATTGGTGCAACAGCTGCAAGTGGGAAACAAATTCGTGCCATGGAACGATGGTAACGGAACCGTAAAAGAATACGCATCCTGAGCATTGCTTCCTGATGGTCATGTTCCAATGGGCACATAACACACGTAGTGTTGCAGTGGAGTTGCATTTCAATCGGGCCTTCTCTCCAACAGTGACCGCGGTAGAGTTGGAGGATAAAGCGCTGGAGCTCCACTTGCTCCCTTCTCATGGAGAATGGAGCAGTGCGGAGGACATTGTATGCCTATACATATGTACATATAGTATGTTTTTGATCGTTGCGTTGCGCTATGCTATGTACTGTAATTGTGTACATACATACATACATACATGCATACATACATACATACATACATACATACATACATACATACATACATACATACATACATACATACATACATACATACGTACTTAGGTTGTACATACATACATACGGAAGGTCATTACATGACAGGTCATGTCATATGTATGTATGTGCAGTGCAAGGTGAATGGCTTTCTATGCTGTCGTCAGGTTCTTCTTCTTTCCCTGGCTCGATTCGCTTATGGACACGACAACTACGACTGGAAGAAGGTGGCTGAGGTGTTCCGCGAAGCTGGGATCAACAAGGACGAACGCGCCTGTAGAGACAGGTGCGTGTGTACCCCAATATAGCTAGCTACTGTTATTGGTCTCGTCCATTGCTTTCCAAAAGGTGCTAGAGCTATGCTGACTGTAGGTGGTGTACTCTTCGGACAAATTGCGAAGCAATAACGGAGTGGAAACGGGAATCAGAGGACAGGAGATTACGCGCATGTGTGTTTGGTCGCAAGGCTGGAATCTGTCTGGAATCAGGCAAGAAACTGTGCTTGTGCTACACTGGCATGCCGAAGGGTATTATGGGGTAAATTCCACCTGTTTTATTGGTGCGGCAAACGCCCGGTCGTCTCCGTAGAAAGAACGACCTTCAGTACTGGGTGGCCGGGCTTACCCCACAGTACCCTATGTTTTGTATTTTGTGATGTCATCTCACTCACGTGACGTGCATACATGGCACACACCTGTAACTACAGGTGATTGGGCGAAAGTGAGTGAGGTCCTTCTTCGGTCTGAATGGCTATGCAAGGATCGGTGGAAGTTCGCTAAGCCGGTATGCGCGCTTTTTGAGGCTTCATTTTTTGCAAGCTGTAACAGCTTATGTGACATGTGACTGGACTGCTTTCATCGTGTCATACCAGTCATGAATGTACAATACATATGTATGTATGTACATCCATCCGTACAGTGTGGGAAGTCGAAGAAGAAGAAGACGAAATTTGACGGAGATGAAGGGAAGGAGACAGGACTGAAGAAAGGCACGGAGTCGGCGGCCGAAATGACGAACGCCTATTCTCAGCTGTTGAAGCAAACCCGATCGAAGAGAAACAAGGTATAAGCGTGAAGTACCAATGGGCGTCGGTCTCCTGGGAAAGTGCGGTCTGCGGACGCGTTCATTGCGATGAAAACTAGCTAGAGCGCATGCATATGCGTACACTGCCATGTTCAGTTCTGGACGTCAACAACGCCGGCATTTTCTTGGTCCACCGACTGTACTTGCCAGCACAGTGTACGTTTACATGACGTACATTTTGATAAACTGTACCAATTCAATGTGCACGAACGAGGTTTTAAGTAAGTAGTTTCGCTTGCGTGTGATATGTGTACGGTAGTTTATATAGATGGTGCGCCTTTTGAACGGCTATGGACAGTTCAGACATGCGTGCGCGGGGACCCATCAGCTCTATCAATACGTGATGCAAGAAACACACCTCACCAGGCGAGGACTATTGTTGGCAGCACTAAGAAGTGTGGTCTTTGGTGATTGATCGATACGTGTACTGTTACTGAGCGTACGCCATGTGAGCCCGCTGAAGGACGATGGCTAACTGTGAAGTCTGTTTCGTGCTTTAAAGACTGCTGTGTTCGGTGAAAGACGATGCAATTGCAGTATATACGTAAACGTGTACGGTATGTATAAGCCGCATCAGACGAGCCATCGTGAAGTTTAACCCTACACCTTGACTTTCCCTGTGTTGTGTATACATGACATGGAAGGGTCAACTGTTGACTAAGTAGGAAAAGAGATACCCTGTCGCGAACAATATTGGTAACGGTACGCTTTACATCCATTATCAAAAATGTCCGGCAGGGAAAATCAGATGGGCACGTTGATAGCGCAACGGTGAAGCAATCAAGATCGCGCCGTGGTAACAATGCAGCACTGTTGTTTTCAGCAGCTCCCGGAGCTAACAAAAGGCCAGAAATTCTAGAAATAAGATTTACTTATTATTTTAGTGCCTACCCCAGAATATTCTAATGTAGCATAAAATCTGGCAGTAAAAGTTTGCCTTGCCCATTGTTTCGTTTTGCTAGCCCAGTCTGCAACTGAGTTTTTGAATCGGCTTCCACTTCCAAGTGTGTCTTTTTCGAGCTTCGAAAACAATGATCCGATACCTAACCGCCGGAGTTTTCATGTTTCTGATTGCTTTCCAAGGTAAAGTGAGTACCAAAACCTACAGTTTGCCCCGTGTGTGTATTATACGAACGCAGATATCTTGATAGGTTTATCGGTCTTTTGCGTTCCACTCTTGCCATCAAACTCTCACAGAAGGCGTACATCCCGAATCGGTGTGGACAGCTTGAGGAAAACCCCAAGGGTGTCTATGCGCCGTGTACAAAGTACGGCGCGCGCGCGTAGACAGACAATTGCGAAAGGGCAGCTGGAAGCGTGCCACGTCTAGTCTTCTTTCGCAACTGTCTACGCGCGCGCGCGCTGTACTGTGCACACGGCGCATAGACACCCTTGGGTTTTTCCTCAAGCTGTCCAGCCCACCGACTGGGGATGTACGAGTACGACTTCTGTGAGAGTTTGCTGGTTGCAGCTGAAGGAGGAGGAGGTTATGGTTACGGTGGTGGTTTCGGTGGTGGTTTTGGCGGTGGTTTCGGTGGTGATGATATGTTTGGTGACCTGGTCGGCCTGGCGATGTTCGGGTCCATGTTCGGCGGTGGCAGAAGGAGCAGCATCTGCGGCTGCATTTGGCAGGTCGCCGAAAAGGTGCTGGCGGGAACAACGCCCAGTGATGACGCGAAGAAGTTGGAAAGGGAGATTGAGAGATGCGTCTGCAAACGCATCGGTCGCGGATTCCTGTTTGGTCGTCGTAGACGTGTGGACGTCTCCGTCCACCCAACTGAGTACCAGTGCTCCGGTTGCAGGAAAGAAATCGAAGGTTGGTTTGTGTCCTGCTGCAAATATTATTAGGGCTAGAATTGACAACTTATTGTTATGTTTAGCTAATACTGTTGTAGTGGCGATGAGCTTTTGCAATTATAAATCGCGCTTTTACAGTGCTTTTGTTGATGGACTGACGGTATTGTAAAATGCAGTTGTAGCGGCATAGAATGGAGCACGAGTAGACGAGCAACCGTATAGCTATTCACTCATATGAAGCTGCCCAGTGGCTACCGGGACCATAAGCATGAAAATTAGTAGAGGCTCAAATAATGAATAATAGCATAGGTATAAAACCGACTGGACTGGAATTTCAATTGTTCAGTACGAATAAAAGTTTAGCAATTTACTTGCTCTGGCAGTTTCTTTGTTGTTTGCATGAAATACTGTACTGTTTGCTTTCGTTGGCTCGACCGATTTGCAACTGCTGCAGCAGATTTGAGTTTCACTTCGACAACATGAATCGATACTTTTGCTTTGCGGTGTTCCTCTTTCTAATTGCTGTCCAAGGTAGGAAAGAGCGATCAAAATCTACTGTTCGGGGCGCCCATCGTGGCCCTGTAAACAAGTAAGGCGACTCGACTACCTCTCTCGGGTTCGAGTCTCGCCAAAGTGTCTGGCTTCGGCAGGATGGATTTCAAGGTGTCCAAAACCCCTGCTGGTTTCCGATGCCCCTGCGTTGTCTTCGTGGGGACGTACTGTACTCGGCTGGTAAAACCATATTGCTCGAGTGTGGCGGGTGAGCGGAAGCACGACGCACACTCGTTACCTCGCTTTCCGCTCCCTCAGAGTACAGTACGGCGGTACCCCGCTCGTATAGTGCTTCATGTTTTTACCTGCATTTATTGCAGCTGGATGCAAGCCGATTGGAGGAGGGGGCTACGGCGGTGGTTATGGTTACGGTGGTGGTTACGGTGGTGGTTTCGGTGGTGGTTTCGGTGGTGGTGGTGGTGGTATGTTCGGTGAGCTGTTCAACTTAATGCTTCTCGGCTCCTTGTTCGGTGGTGGCGGTTACGGGGATGACTGTGATGGATGCTGACTAGACTTGGATTGGATTGAGCCTTTTATATGGCTAAAGATTTACGTTGTACGTATATACTGTACATAGTATATACTAGAGATGGGTCGATAATATCGAATATCGTATCGAATATCGAAAAATATCGGATTTTTGGGCAATATCGATTATCGTATCGAATCGATATTTGCAATTTGGAAAATATCGAATATCGTATCGATTCGATATTTTGCAAAATATCGTATCGATTTTTTTCCACTCACCCCAACCAAAAATGTTGACCAATTTGTTATTTTCCCCCTGTTTTGGTGCCACAATTTTATTTCCAGGGGAACAAAAATTCGCTGTCCTAGTGACAGAAGTAGTGTCTGCTAATGTCTTATGCGTTATTGGAGCCCAATTCGAACCTCAAAATTGGGTCACCAACCACACTTTTGTGTAGCTCTATCACTATGTACTTCTGTACTGGGGGCAATTTGTACTGCTCTTTGGGTGTCATGAGGAATGATGAAATGGACCTAAGTGGAGAAATTCAACCATCAACACATGCAGTTGGAGGGAATCGAATGCCTGAATGAAGTCATACTGGGCACATGCACATACATATGAATGTACCATACGTATAGTACATACATTCATGCACACGGCGTGTATACATAGCTTTTGAGTCTGCCTAATGTATAACTGAGCGTGCTATATCTACAGTGCATGTACATGTACAGTACGTGCTGAAACACGAACACTGTAAATATGTGCAAGTGTGCAGCAATTTGAGCAGCAACAGCAAAATATCGAATATAAAAAAATTGTCAAAAAATATCGAATATCGAAAAAACGATACTTTTTTCCAAATATCGTATCGAATATCATATCGATTTTTTTTAGTGGTATCGATATCGTATCGAATATCGTTTTTCCAAAATGATGATATCGACCCACCTCTAGTATATACATACAGTATGTATGTAAGAAAGGCGGCTCTATCAAAAATCCTTGGCTCTACTGAGAACTGAATGTTGTTTTCATTATTGTTTCGACCATTTTATAGTACGTACCTATATACCGTATTTACCGGTGCATAGCCCCAATGCATAGCCTTCCCTATGCATAGCCTTCTCTATGCATAGCCCCAAATTGGCAAAACATAAAAAATGCCCAATGCATAGCCCCATTCCCCATGCATAGCCCCATAATGTACTGTAGAGTGTAGAGTACCTGAAGCTACCTATAAGCTGGTCTTGCCAGAGGCACTCCCACACCAAGCTACGGTAAGATAACTATGGGGCTATGCACCGGTAAATACGGTAATGTAAGAACGTGCGCGGTTTTCGTGTAACACGGTGTAGCTATAACTACAGTAGAAGTTTGATTCTTTCTTCAACCTGAGTAGTTTCACATGAATAGTTATTGTTACCGCGATCCCTAAGTTTGACACCTGTAATATAAACTGTATGCGTACACGTACAGTATTCAAAAATAAAACCAAGACTACCTACATAAGGGAAGAGAGACTTTGCCAGCTCTTATTGGCTTCGTGTTCCATGCTACAGCTGTTTTGGTTCCAATCGGTCGGGGGCCAGAGTCGCTGATTACAAAGATTCCTACAGTGATTCCTGTAATTATGAAGGTAGTAAGGTACAATACATACAGCATTGTGTAAGTTGGCCATGCACGCGAGCTGACACGAGATTTACGGTTTAGTTTTTTCCAACTGGTACATACATAGAACCTAGCCAGTACGTTGTCTGACCCGTGATCGACGCGCCAAGAACATTGAGCAGCATGTATTGCAGTAAGAATATTAGCACAATATTAGTATGCACCAGTGGAGAAGTGCTCCTAAGGAGCACGAAGGAAGTGAGCGAGAGGCTCACTAGCCTGCAGATGCTTATGGGGTTGACGGCGCAGAAACCAGAAGGTTCCAACCACCCATCGCTGCCGAAACTTGCTACCCCTCCGAGTTGACAGCCTCTCGCACAATCTGCTGCTGTCTGACTGGTGCGGGCATACTTTTGCCCAATCCCAATCATGGCAAACAAAACTCTTCAATGACCTTTGTTGCCTCTCGCCTGCTTCTGTATGCCTGATCCATGCAGCGTTATGAATAAGTATGTGCATATGTATTGTACATATGTCTATTCTTTCTCGCATGTGCATTCGCATCAAGGTAGACGCGATAGCGCACCTCCTCGCTCATACCTGATTCACATAGTGTAGTCAAATTAACATAGGCTCAATTCTACTCAAAAACAAAGAAATGTCCTGTGTAATTATGATGTATCTCGAAGTTCCCCTAGTGCATCTCGTCAACTCGAGCTTGGTTTATTTTTAAAGAATTGCATTGCATGTGTTATGCACATTCACGTACCTAATCTCCTCTCAAAAACATAAAAATGTTCCATGTAATGTATGATGTATCTCGAGGTTCCACTAGCACGTCTCGTCAACTCGAGCTCAGCTTTTCAAAGATTTGTAAGCATTTGTTATGCACATCGTTCACATAAGGCTCAATTCCTCTCAAAAACATAGAAATGTCCCATGTACGTAGGTATATCCCCTAGTGTACATATAATGTATCTCGAGGTTTCGCTAGCACATCTCGTCAACTCGAGCTCAGTTTTTTAAAAGATTTGTTTGCATGTGGTGAAACAATCTATTGATTGGGAACAATTTTGACATGTTTATACATATATCCAATGTGCTATTCTCTCACATTTCAAGTAGACGTGGCAGAAACCAGTGGAGAAGTGCTCCTAAGGAGCACGAAGGAAGAGAGCGAGAGGCTCACTAGCCTGCAGATGCTTATGGGGTTGACGGCGCAGAAACCAGAAGGTTCCAACCGCCCATCGCTGCTGAAACTTGCTACCCCTCCGAGTTGACAGCCTCTCGCACAATCTGCTGCCATCCGACTGGTGCGGGCATACTTTCGCACCTTCCCAATCATGGCAAACAAAACTCTTCAATGACCTTTATTGCCTCTCGCCTGCTTCTGTATGCCTGATCACATGCAAAACGCTGGAACCAAACCATAATATTTGGTCATCTTAACTACAATAGGTAATTATATGTGGGTAAACATGATTATACGTGGTACATAATATGGTGCAACAAAAAAATGTGATGTTTCCTCAAAAGTAGAAGATACATACATACTACATACCAGTAAAGATTTCATGTTTTATAGCTTTTCCTGTTTATCCTGAACAACAGCAAGTGATAACTTCAGCTGAAACTTAATGATTCCAATGCCGATATTTTGAATCGAGAAGATCGCCCTGGTGGATTTCTCACCTTCTATTTGGCAAGAAACGTGTGAAACGGCTGGTCGTATTGAAAGCCATTACTGAATGGGTACGTACTACATGCGAATGCACATGCGAGAAAGAATAAATACGTAAATACATATGCACATAACTTATTCATAACGCTGCATGGATCAGGCATACAGAAGCAGGTGAGAGGCAACAAAGGTCATTGAAGAGTTTTGTTTGCCATGATTGGGAAGGTGCGAAAGTATGCCCGCACCAGTCGGATGGCAGCAGATTGTGCGAGAGGCTGTCAACTCGGAGGGGTAGCAAGTTTCAGCAGCGATGGGCGGTTGGAACCTTCTGGTTTCTGCGCCGTCAACCCCATAAGCATCTGCAGGCTAGTGAGCCTCTCGCTCTCTTCCTTCGTGCTCCTTAGGAGCACTTCTCCACTGGTGTAATTATAATTCTATTTTTGAAATTTAATGTATAGGATACCATGGGGTAAACCCGGCCACCTAAAGCCCTGTGAACTTGCTGTTTAGCGAATAATGAGCCAATAGCTCATTTGAAAGAGGAGAGTTCAAGGAATCGATTGACATCATACTTGTCTCAATCGGTCCATTGGTTTCTGAGATAAGTATGCAACCCTGAAACTCAGGTGGCCGGATTCATTTTCCCATGGCCGGGTTTACGCCATTGTCCCTATCATATAATGAATCCTTTTTTGTTTATCTTTTCCTTTGCAGTGGAGCTAAGAGATTGAATTCACGCCCAAATCTTGCCCCATTAGCTGCAAAGGATATGGAGGAGCAAGTGGAGTTATGGGAGCCGCTCTTGAAGTACATGCGTATGCATCCCAAGTATTGTTCCATATTCGAGGAGTCCACGTCGCAGCTTTTTTATCGGGACGGACCTCTACCAATTCCACTGCGGCATTTCATAGCCTTGATGGTGAGGAAGCCCTTTGCTTTGTCCGCTGTTGTTCGCAATCAATATAAATACTTGTTTGCGAAATTGAGCAAGTTTTCTCATTTGCGGGTGTATTCGCTACTTGCGCTGAGAATTAGGGGTTGTCGCGAGCTTATCCCTCTGCTTTTCACCGTTTTTGATCGGTGATACCTCCGGTCCGGTACCGACTGAAAGAGAGGAAAGGGGTCGGATCGCGACCACCCATCACAGTTAGCGCAATTAACCCAGGCGTCCGCCTGTCCGTAGCCACCACAAACCCCGTCCGTAGACGGGCAAACCCCGTCCGTAGACGGGGTTTGTGGTGGCTACGGACAGGCGGACGCCTGGGCTTACGAAGGGGGTTAACGAATATGTGTGCAAATTACGCAACAACTCTCTGCCATAAGAAGCCGTGTAAACTTGTAAAGGGTTTGCTACTACTTACCTGCCTATTTTTTATGCTTTGCAGGGAGCAGCCAGACACGGATGTCAGTACTTGCTTGAAGTGCACAAGAGTGAGTTTCTGAGACTGGGGGGCGACAAAGAGTGGCTGATAGGCCTGAATCAGTGTCCGCGAAAAGTGAGCCGACTGGACGCTCTCAATCGATATCTGGCCCATCAACCCTGGCTGCTACAACCGTCACATTTAAAGGTATACGCAAAACAGGTGTCGCTTTGATAAGACCACGCGTACGGGTATGGACAAAATGGCATTTGTCCACTGTTCACAACGTACACAAACGACACATCTACCTCATGTGTTGTCTTATCTCAATGACATCTCTAATGCTGGTGTTGCCTATATCTCGTCTGTTCTCTTATGCTTTCACGCAGTACCGGTTTCCGGCCATCTTATGAACAGGAGAAGCCATCATTCCGCATGAGCATTAGAATTGAGATTAGATATTTACAAGTTGCGGTAACGCAATTGGGTTTGGTCGATAGTGACCCCGCGGTATTTAGTGAAACTTTGGATCAGTGTCTGCGGGGTCGTCGACGTTATTTGTTGTCATTTCTTCTTTTCACTCGCTCCATTTCCGCTCCCAGATAATTTAACACGGTCGACAACCCCACAGGCACCCATCCAAACTTTCATTACATACCGTGGGGTCGCTATCAACCTACCCAATCGCGTTACCGCTACTCGTCCATAAGGAAGGGGAAGGGTCGAGAAGGAGTTCGAAAGTCCTTTACAAGCAAGAGAAAATGCGATATGTCACACATTCATTATCAAAGCATACACCACACGCGAGCCTTTTTTAAAGGAAAAGATAAGCCAACAGTCATAATTCTTCATACAGTGCTGTGACAAACATCTCAGTTGTCAAGGAAGTAACATATGCACGTACATGCAGCTAGATAGTGCTAGAGGAGAGGAGATGTGAAAAGTGGTCTCTTTGGGAAAATTGTGCATTTTGTGACGCACCTAAGAAAGTATTTACATCATATCGCGTTTGCAAGCCACAGAGGAAAACAACTCATGCCTAAAACGCCCACTGGTGAATGTGTATGTGAAAACATTGAGTGCAGCCTGTGCGACGTGACCCAAGTCCGCTAAAGTGCGAAAGAGACCTGGCACATCAAAAGACCACCCTCTTCTTGGTGGCATCAACATGATTACAGCATATGGGATGCTGCTGAAAAGAACCAGGCCCAATTGGGCCAGTGACAGTTGAGTTAGTCGTGCTTGAGTGATTGGTGCAGTCACAGCAGAGCTGCCACTCTGCATGCTCATATTTCCCGTGCCTGCATTGCCACTGTTAGCAGCATTGATGTTGCTGTTAGGCGGATTGACTGGATTGACACCAGCGTTCACACTGAAACGCTTTTTCCAGTATGCAATAACGAGAAGTAGGGTGGTGCAGGCTAGTAGGATGAGAGATCCCAGTTTTACAAGTGCAGCCAGGAAAATAATTCTGATAACAAAGGGATTCTTGGTGCGCTGTTCGAAAGTGATAGAAAGCATCTTGTAAACTGTAACCACCTCATCATCCTCCTCAGTTGGTGAAGTTCCATTGTTGAGAAGTTGAAATGCGCCAATACC
>JASAMW010000494.1:0-21522 GCA_030247985.1 Epsilonema sp. ZAB3_2
ATTCCCAAAGGTGCCAATTCGACCTTTCTGGCTTTAAGGTATAACTGAAGGGCGGGGATTTGTCTTACAATAGTTCCATAGGCACACAAAAACTTGAATGGACCTCAATAAAACCTTATTGAACTTTAACGAACCTTAATTAATTTTTTTGATGAATTTGAGTTCGAGTTCAAGTTCAGGTTCTCAAAAATTTCCCATTTGAGTTCAAGTTCGAGTTCAGGTTCACTAAAAAATTAAGGTTTTTTCGAGTTCGAGTTCAGGTCGAACCTATATTATACTACAACATACATACTATGGTGCAGTAGGCTACAGTTCATAATATTGAAATGCTTGTGCAGTACTCACGTGGACACTTTTTGCCTACATACATGCTTGTACCTCTTCGTACGATTTCAGTGGGTAGGGGTTTTCTCTTACAGACTGGAGACTGAAATACAGTAGTGGAATTGCGCGCCCGGTGTTACCCAGAAGCCAGAAGGCTTTCAACTTACACATAGTTGAAACATCCTACTGTCATCGAAATGCTGTTCTCTGGAGAAAGGACAGAGCAAGCGCTCGGTATCTGACTGAACCCGAGTTATCTGCAAATAGAAGTCCACTGCTACAAATTTCCTTGTTCAAAAAGCACAGCATTGCCATGCTGTCTGTGCGTATTGACCTCCTGTCTACAATTGCATTGCTCATGTGATTGGGAACAAACTATGTACTGTATATGTACACGTACAGTGCCACAGTACCGTTTCGGTATGCGGCAATCATAGCCTTGCACCATTTTCTTTTTACAAAATGAAGGTTACCAAGCAAAACGTGCAATTTGAAAATGAAAAAATCTTACTGTAAAGGTCGGTGTATAGCCCGATACCGTGTATTGCCCGATCCCGTGTATAGCCCGCCCAATAATTTGGCTTATATTGTACTTTTGGCCCGTATATAGCCCGATATCGGGCTGTGCAAAGAACTGCGTTTACAAGGCTTTATTCGCAGCATTGTAAGTCAAGAACCACAAAATGTGTGGCCTGTGTAGCTGAAAATAGTAGGCTGAACATTGACTATGGCATTTAGGGTGAAAATTGGAGCAAAAATGAGTAGATGGTCAAAAGTCCCTTGTATAGCCCGAGCTTTTGTATTGCCCGATCCCAGCCCGCCCAAATTGGCTGATCTTGTTTGTATTGCCCTGCAGGGCTATACACCGACCTTTACAGTAGTCTGGAGTGTCATTTTCAAATGCGGTCCGCTGCAATAAGTAGCCAAGGCTTCAACGTCTGTCGTCTATGCGTGCAAAATATCAACTTTATTGGTCAATAGTAAGTGGCTCAAAAGAGCGCTCAGAACGGCTGACCACAGAAATCGAGGATTTGCCTAGTAATATTGTACCACAACCACAATAGAGAATTTAAATATTCTCCATCCAAAAGCTAATACGTTTTCAAATCCTGCTCAATATCCCATGTAAGAGCGTGTGCAAAGGTTTGCACCACAACTGGCCACGAATGACTACCAATCCAGCTACTTTGAATTGCTGGAGAAGCTTGATTGGAAGTCATTGGCCCAGATATGCTTTGAGCGCCAACTGACTACCATCCTCAAGTACCAACACAAAGTTCGCCACCTCCCAGCCGATGTCCTAAAGTACAAATTATAATTCTAGGACCCATGTACAGGCTGTTTACTTTGATATGCAACCTCTAAAATGCTTATAACTTCTGTATTAAGAGAGGAATTTCAACCAGGTTTTTTTATTAGAAACTTGAAAATATGCCTGACAATCATGCAAAATTTCATTGATGGGTCTTAAGTACGAAGGGAATTATGAAGCCTCAAACATTGGGGTCAAAATAGGCATTAGCGCGAGAAGCGCTCGATTTTTTAAGTCCACGTGGAAGGAGGTGTGCTGTTCCGCTCCATTCAAGCATCCATTCGGATCTTCTGCAGCTTACAATGCCAAAACATAAAGGAAACAGTGCCGCCATCCCTATGAACATGCTTGAAAAGGAGTCTTTCCAGAGTTTTGAAGACGGATGCACAGGTGCTGGAGGACAGAGGCGGGCACGTCGAAAACTCGGACCTGAAAAGGCGTCGCTTGTTTCTTCGTTAATAGTAAGTGTACATTAATAAAATTTTGCATGCTTGTCAGGCATATTTTCAATTTTCTAATAAAAAAAACCTGGTTGAAATTCCTCTCTTAATACAGAAGTTATAAGCATTTTAGAGGTTGCATATCATAGTAAACAGCCTGTATTATTTATCTCGAGAACTACGCGACGTAGAGCAAAGCGGTCAAACTTCCACGGATAACTTTAGCTCGCCTCTCCAATAAAAAAACCGTTTGTCTCCAGCTGCTCTGTGTGTCGAGATCTCGCCAAATTTCTTCAGTACTAAAATCTCCAAATCGGGCGTGGACCATTGGGCAATTCTAAACCTCGCAAACTCCCGAAAAATCAAAATGGCAGAAATAAGCATACGTGATGAAGACGATGAAAATGCGCATCGGGCGTACAGGGTCGTAGGGTGTCGTGGTTTGCGTGGTTTAGCGTCTGCCGAAAGGTGACACGATTTCAGTGCTGAAGGAATTTGGCGAGATCTCGACACTGAGAGCAGATAGAATCAAACGGTTTTTTTTATTGGAGAGGCGAGCTAAAGTTATCCGTGGAAGTTTTGACCGCTTTGCTCTACGTCGCGTAGTTCTCGAGATAAATAATACATGGGTCCTAGAATTATAATTTGTACTATAGTTGCTGCGCCCCCTCCTCCCCGAGCTAGACGGGCATGTACGTAGGGGTTCTAGTCACAGTATGCAGGTACAGGTGTCCAGTCCAATGGCGCGCTGCTTCCCCTAGATTCCCCAGCCCCAAACGGACCGTTCCTTCCCCTTCACAGTACTGTGAAGCTTTGGAACCGTCTTCCCACATGTCTCTTCTCCCGCCCTTTTCAGCACTCCCTAGCCTAGCTACTTTCGCAGTGCTATACTGACTGGGACTCTCTTCCCAGATATGGAGCAGAGTGAGTCTGATCGTAGTGATGGTGGTCGGCACGCATTCCTGTACTGGGCCGCTTTTACTCTACCGTGTGAGCATACTGTAACCTGCCCGCCCACAGACCAGGACCGTGTTTTATCCTGCCATTACTTATGTTGGTGGCAACACTCTTTTGGATACGACGTTTGCTGATTGTGTTGCATTGCTTGTCTTTCTATTATTGTACTGTACCTATTACATAGACAATGTATGTAAGTAAAGTATGGTCAGCCACTATGGGCATGCCAAAATTTTGCCCTTCCTTGGTATCACCTGTCCATTTGGTTTGTTTTACCAATAAAAGATTCTGTTGTTGTTTTGGAAGAACCAAAAATACTGTGCCATTGTGAAGAAAATTGAAGAAACTCATCCGTAGAGTGCTAACTTCGAGTTTTGCCCCCTTAGTGAAAAAACGTGAATTTTTGTGTCCAAAAGTTCGAGCTTTCATAACTTCCTTGGTAGAAGGAGTACAGGTGTAGAAGCCTTAGCTACCAAATGTAAAAGAGCGTACTGAAATCGAACGCTTCGTTGAGGAATGAGAGGCAGAAATTTTACACGAATCCTACTAATTTTTAATATCTAATTGCCTACTGCTTGTGGTGCAATATAATGCATTGCTTGCATTCTTTGATTACACAGTACAATGCATGGACTTTCTATTTTTCTAAATCACGCAGTATGGTTTGCTAGTTTGCTTAGTTTGGAAAGTTTGCTAATTAGGGTGCCCCACAGTTCGTTCAAGACACGTACTCCTAGAGCGCGCTCCGCTTCGCTTCGCGCGCCCGTCGCCTTCCCCCTTCCACGTCCACCCGTACATAACGCAGAATTTCAGGTGGAGGTAAATTGCTACTACTGTCACGTACCCCTACAACGCGCGACTTTATAGGGGTACGTGACAATAGTAGCAATTTACCTCCACCTGAAAAATCGATCAATGTCTGCGTTATGTCACGGACTTCTAGAGAGCTTAGGCGGACATAGGAGTCCACGAATTTATTTTTTTTGTGCGAGCATCGGGGGTGAGATTCTGAACGAAACGGCTATCTTTCAACACGCGGGAGTTCAAACTGGGGATCTTCTGAGTGAGATATCTCAGCGCATGCTCCACAGAAAAAGATGCGGTTTTTTGGAGAAGAAAGGAAAACGATTTCTGCATCATACTCTTCACTGATAATTGATCTTGACAAATGTTCTTTATATGTTTCTTAGCTCAGGAACGAGCAAGCATGAAATGACGAAGGTCAAAAAGCTGTCCAGTGGATCATCCAACTTTCTACTTTGCACTATATTCTTCTTCTCAATATAACTGTTTGGATAGGTGATTTGTGATGTGTGAAATTGGTCTTGTTACATGCTGCTTTTCTTCATTCACACTGGATCATTGTACACAAACACACATCCAGTGGATCATGGTACACAAATTATGTCAGGTGGTGTTTGGCCAAGATCAATGGGTACCCCCCCCCCCCCCCGACCATCAGAATTGCATTAGAATTGGTCCAAAGGCTGGACCCCCACCATCAGCATCAGAGGTAGCCCACTGGACAGGCCAGTAGTCAGTACTTGCGTATGTATATGTATGTATGCACTGTATTGTATGAATGCATGTAGGTATGATACACATATAGTATGTATGGTACAGTACATACACCGCCCACATACAGTATGTATGGTACAGTACATACACCACAGTCAGCATCAGAATATTGATCTCAGTGCTGACCCCCCCCCCCCCCTCCCCACCATCAGACTGACATCAGAGGCTGGGCCATGGGGTTCCCCCTCCCCTACCACCTGAGGTAATTTGTGTATTTATTCGTATGATAACATACATAACAAAGCTCGTTCAAAGCCAGTTTTGCGCTGTCGTGTTCAGGAATGTAAATGCTGTCCTATGTTCCACACGTTATGTATGTGCATAGACTCCCACCTGATGCTCAGTATCAAAATAGAGTGCTATGTCCATGTAACCTCTAGAAGTCTGTGGTTATGTACGGGTGGAACGGAGCGGGCGACGGGCGCGCGAAGCGATGCGGAGCGCGCGCTCTAGGAGTACGTGTTCAAAAAAACAAAAAAAGAGTTGAAAGGACTTGCATGCAAGCCCTTGGTTTGGTTGTATGTTGTGTGTTTTCAGAGGAGGTGACTATCCGCAAAGCACCGACGAATAGACATTCATTCAGCAACAAACAGTCATGCCCGGCGTCATCAACTTCGTGGACAGTCCGCTCAGTTTCGTGGACGATTTATTTCGTAAGTTCTACTTTTTAGGGTACTTTGGTAGGGTGGTACACCCGGCCATGGGGTAAATCCGGCCACCAACGTTCTGCGAATTGTTGAGATGTGAAACCCTGATGCTTAGGTTACTGGATTTTCCCATGACCGGGTTTACCCCATAGTACCAGGAATAGATCGTACCCTACTATAATTATAGGCCATGGAATAGTATTCCATGCGTAGGCCTTATGGCCTATAATGCTATGTTTTATCTTTTCTTGACTTTTCGTTTCACTTTTGTCGGCTATTTTTACAGGTAAACTTAGAACTAAAGAAGGGAAGACATCGAAAGACGTTCTTCATGAGATCCTCAAGCTGCAATGCCAAACGGACGCTTCAGCTGCGCAGACTACAACGCTGTCACATGTATGTATGCGTCATAGACGTATGTATGTATGTATGTATGTATGTATGTATGTATGTATGTATGTATGTATGTATGTATGTATGTATGTATGTATGTATGTATGTATGTATGTATGTATGTATGTATGTATGTATGTATGTATGTATGTATGTATGTATGTATGTATGTATGTATGTATGTATGTATGTATGTATGTATGTATGTATGTATGTATGTATGTATGTATGTATGTATGTATGTATGTATGTATGTATGTATGTATGTATGTATGTATGTATGTATGTATGTATGTATGTATGTATGTATGTATGTATGTATGTATGTATGTATGTATGTATGTATGTATGTATGTATGTATGTATGTATGTATGTATGTATGTAAGTATGTATGTATGTATGTATGTATGTATGTATGTATGTATGTATGTAGGCAGAGGTCGGCCTGGGGTCAGCTGGGGGTATGTTCAGCACACCCCCACCCACCCCCTCACATAACCCCACGCAGACTCCCAGATTTTGAGAATTTGAACAATACCCCAAACACACCCCCAAAAAATAAAATCAACACACCCCCACGCGTACCCCCAGTCTATGATTTTCTGCTCACATAACCCCAAACATACCCCCACATTAGCTTCAACATACCCCCATTTCAGTGCATTTTGGGGGTACGGTGGGGGTATGCTGGAAATTTTGGGGGTATGCTGCATAAAAAATTTTTTCCTGGGGTATGTGGCAGCCCCCACTTTTCTGCTCCAGCATAACCCCACTGACAGATCCCCACCCTGGAAACCGTGCCGATGTCTGTATGTATGTATGTATGTATGTATGTATGTATGTATGTATGTATGTACAGGGTGTCTCATAATAAACCGTCCACCTTCCCATGCATGTAACTCTGGAACCACACCATAGATTTTAATGCGGTTTTCTGTATTTTGTAGGCAAGGCTTCAACTGAGATGTGTACAAAATTTTAGCTTCCTAGGCCCAGTGGAAGCTGCTCAAGCACCTTTTTCCTCCAGCGGTCAAAAACAAGGTTTTTCGAACTGGTAGTGCCGATTTAGGGGTAATTCTGTGCATGATTCATAATAAAAATTAGCCTCGTAATGAAGAAAGATGTCCCAAAATGCTAGGAAATGTGTATCTCATGCATTATCCCCAGTGCCAGCATAGCAAACGCATGAAACATGGAATCTTGAAAAACTGAAACCGATATTTTCTCCATAGTAAAAGAAAACGTCGATTTTGAGCTTCGAGTTTCAAACCATCGTGGTCTCCGAAGTATGTGGACCACATAGTTGAAATTTTGTACACTTACTTGTCGAAGCCTTGGCTACAAAATACAAGAAACCGCATGAAAATCTAAGATGTGGTTCCAGAGTTACATGCAAGGAAAGGTGGACGGTTTATTATGAGACACTCTGTATGTATGTATGCTGGTTTAGGTTCCGTCTCTGAATGCTCTGAAGGGCGAGGAGCAGGAGGAGGATGTGTCTGGTCGTTTGTTCCGCTTTCGCTGCATGCTGCAGGATATGGACGGACCGGAGTTCTTCCTCAGCTCCTACACGACGCGTCACAAGTCCAAGCCGGGTGTCTCGCAACAGCACAGCGGACTCTTCAGGGACACTGCTGACTGCCCAGTACGCGCTCTTTCCCCAAATATATATTGTACTGGGGGGTGAACCCGGACACCTACACAAGCTTTTCTGAACTTGACGATTCAGCAAATGATGAACATGGTAGCTCATTTGAAAGAGGAGCGTTCAAGGAATCGATTGGTAGAATACTTGTCTCAATCGGTCGTGTGGTTGCTGAGATATACTACTACTAGGTGTCCGGATTTACCCCCGTGTCCGGGGTTACCCCATAGTACCCTACAATACGGATGGTAACATGGGGGAAAGTCGGACCACAGGAATGTCGTGTGAAATCAGCAACTGCACACAGCATCTCCAGATAGAATAACACGAAAGGTTGTTCGGATGTAAGTTTCCCTAGTTTTGCACCTTCCGACCACCTCATCAGGAGTTTGAACTCCTATTCAAACTCCCGTTGGTACTAGGCGCAAAAGAAGCGAAAATGTTCTCTCATGTGTCATCCTTGAAACAACTATCGATTGTGTCCGAAGATTGCAACGTGTTCCAGTTCTTGCTGTACGAGGATACATAAAGTAGAATAATGGAATCTCATATACCAACAGGAGTTGGCACTCGGACTCAAGGCGCGTTTCCGCGTAAAATAGATTCACAAATGCGGATTTCTGTCCACGCTTCGTGTACTCCTATGTTGCAGAAGTACATGTAAACTACGCAGGACGACTTGAGTGCAAGTGCCAACTCCTACTGGCCAGATTATAGTAGTATTCGACTGTAGGAAGAGCACGAGATGGATTTGAGTGGGGAGCAGAACGAGACATGCGAGCGACACGTCTATCGCTGTGTGCCGGTACCGGCGGAGAGTCGATGGGTGCTGGAGCACCACGGCGAACAGACCAACTGTCTGCCTCGGCCAGACCTCCACTGCACGCTCAAGGTAGGCCGCATTCTGCAGTTCGCTACTTGACGACTTAACTCCTCCTGCCCTCAGCGATTTCTGCAGCCATTCGACGGCCGTCGTCTTGAACGGCCGTAAAACGGCAATAATACGGCCGCAGAAATCGATCAGGACAGAAGGAGTTAAGTTAACACATACCGAACAATTAGGTGACAGTGTGTTGTTAACAAGTCGCCCAACTGAACAGTTGTCATTGTCGGTTTGTTAACGGACAAGTTTGTTGTCATTTCGTCAACAAACCGACAACACCCACCCATGTATTCGTCGTCAACGAACGGACAACAAACCGACAATGGTAGAGCGACTTGTTGACAACAATGACGGCTTGTCGCCGTTTGTAGTAGGATATTCATTCAAGACGGCGATGTCGCCTTTCATGCCGTGGGTGCGTGTGTGCTACTGCAGGTGTACGACGAACGAATGACTCAGCTTCTGAAATTGAACCAGTGCTTGAACGTAGTGGGTGTTCTGTCGACAGAAATGCAGAGACGGCAGACTACAGCAGCTTCTGAGCCCCAACAGTATGTTACTGCGTACGCAGCCATAGTGTATGTGTTAACACATACCCCGACCTGGCGTCATTGTTGGCAACAACTCGTTCGTTTCTTGTCGGTTTTGTTGTCCGTTTTGGTGTTTGTTGTCCGTTTTGTTGTCCGTTTTATATGGGTGTTGTCGGTTTTGTTGTCGTTCGTCAACACCCCTATAAAAACGGACAACAACACGGACAACAAACAAGAAAACGGACAACAAATCCGACAACAAATGAGGGAAGTTAAAGCCAACAATGACGCCAAATCGGAGTATGTGTTAAGTGCAGGTGCTACAGGGTGATTTTTTTCTCCTGGATGATTTTGATCGCCAATTTAAGTAGGAAACCCTGCACCGATTTCGCTCAAATTTTGCCCACATATTCCCGAGCGTTTGCCATTTACTTGGTAAAAATTTCGAGTTGAAATATACTGTATTGGTAGTGAGAATTAACCCCTTCCTTTCGAAAATGCAATTTCGAGCTTTTTCTACTCACTTTTACTGCTACATGATTGAAAGACTCGTTTTGGAGCCCAATGGCTCTTTCCTAGGAGCAAAATAGTTTCAGCAAGTTGGAACCTAAGCCCTAAACAGTCAAAAACATGGACATTTTGGTGGCATTACTAGAAGATTGTCTTATTCCTCATCAATGCTGCTCATGCCTCATCACTGCTGCACCCTAAGCTCATGAGCCATAATCACTGATTTGATGACTCTCGAATTCTTTCTGGGGGTGTGGAGAGGGAAAAAAGGTCTACAAAAGACAATCCAAAGCCGGTTTACCATGTGAAAAAAATTGCAGCTGTGCCACTTGCCGTGTTTTCCGAAATTTTGACGGAAGAATTGCAGAAGTAGCCACAATTATGGTAAAAATATTGAAAAATGCGATCTCATTTTCTCTGCTGCATTTCTCACTGCCAGTGCAGCATCTCAACTCGAAATTTTTACCAAGTAAATGGCAAACACTCGGGGATATGTGGGTAAAATTTGAGCGATATCGGTGCAGGGCAACCTATTGAAATTGGCAATCGAAATCATCCAGGAGAAAAAAATCACCCTGTACGTACATGAATGTATGTGCGTGTGTATGCAGTGGAGAGACGAAGCGCGCTCGAGCCAGTCAGCAGTTGTCTTTGAGTCTACACGCAGTGAGAGTGGATCTTCTGCCGCATTCCAATCCGAAACTGCCTCCGAATATCCGATCTTTCGGTATGTGGAACGTGAACACATATTGTTGTTGTGTACGCATATTCATTCAGCGCGTTTTGTGTGGTGTGTAGGCGACTGGAAAACTGGAGTTGGAGTTCCTGTGAAGCAGTTGCGCAGCTGTCTACTGGACATGTTCACTTGTGTGCTGGGGGGAGATGACTTGTCCGCCGAGTTCCTCCTTCTCCACCTCGTCTCCTCTGTGTAAGATGCTGCAGTCAGTGGGGCGCTTCAGACGTGAACTCCGAGATTCGCTCCGAATTCGGAGCCTTGACTATGCCTCAACAACATGTAAAATCTCTGAGTTCGCACCGAACTCGCTCCGTTTTCGGAACGTGCGTGTGAACAACCGCGTTTGTAATTCGAAGACGTGCGTGTAATTTACGTTCGTTTTGGCTCAAAACGAAGTCATTCGAAATTCGGAGCGAATTCGCTCGTAGCGAACTCGGAGCACGTCTGAAGCGCACCAGTCACTCCAATAAACGTATGTAAGGTACTATGGGGTAAACCCGCCCAGGGGAGGGGGGAATCCGCCACCTATGGCGCTTTTACCCCCCATCAGGCCTAGGTTGTCAAGTGATGGCTAGGAAGGAAGAAACAGAGGCAGAAGTTTCCTGAGATACATTTTCGAGAGCCATGTTTTGAATGGGGGGTAAAAGCGCCATAGGTGGGCGGATTTTCCCCATGGGCGGTTTTACCCCGTAGTACCCTATCTCCGGTTGGATAGGCCCTAATTTGATTGGCACGTCAACGTGAAATCATATGGTACCCCCGAAAGGATCGACTTCCGTTCAAATGAGGATAGGCCCGAATTAGCGCCGATTATTTCCCCGCACTGACGTACATACACTTCCGTTGGAATCGTAGCTAGAGCTGGCGTATCGGCAAACAGTGCGTGTTGTTTGCTGCAGGTACGTACGCAAGGATGTACTGGCGGTGGGGAAGCTGACGCTAAATTTGCATAACGTGGGCCAGGGCGGATTCGCCAAATCTCTTTCTGAGTTGCTCCAGCTGCTTCTTCCAAAGGTAAGGCGCCTTCCACCCTACTAATCAGTCGTGCTTCGGCCCCCACGCGGGAAAGAAAGACTGTTCAAAATTTGGGAATAACAATTGAACGACAACAACAAAGCACGCGCAGAAGCCGTTTTCCTTTCTCGGCGCGTGGGGGCGGAACCACTCACTCGTGCGCTACACACGAGGCGAGTAAACTCACGGTGAATTCCCATCGTAGTATATGTGATGAAGCATAGAGATGCCGGTGAATTCACCGTGAGTTTGAAACTCATCACGTGTGAACACGTGACGCGGGAGCAAGTGAGGATGATCTACACGAAAAATAAAACTCGAAGTTCAAACCGCACCGCGTGTGTAGCGCACTACTGTCTTTCTGTTTGCGTTGTGAATCAGCGGTGAGGTCGTTTGTTTCTTGTGCAGGTTCACTATCTGCCTCTGACGGTGTCGGGTCTGAATGCCAAGTCCTTCGTTCCTCGCAAGGACTACGAAGAGGAGAGACTGATTCCCGGCTTGCTCCAACTCAGCGACGGCACCCAGCTTCTCCTCGACGAAACTACGATGCGTTCAGGACAGCTCAACGACACAGGTGACAGACATCGGCACGGAATTTGGGGTGGGGGTATGCAATTTTGGGGATCTCCATAGTAAGGCTGTGAGCTCTGAATTGGTGGTATGTAGTTTTTTCAACATATTGGAGTGGGGTTATATGAGGGGGTGGGTGGGGGTGTGCTGCACACATCCCCAACTGACCCCTTTTTTCGCCTTGCTCCATAAGAGGAGGTGTCGTTTTCGCCCTCCTGGCCGATTGTTGAGCTGCAGTTATCACACACGCAAAGCACGCCGAAGCAATTACTTTTTCAAAAATATACCAAATTGCAAAAAGTAATTGCTTCGACGTGCTTTGCGTGTGTGATAACTGCAGCTCAAAATCGGCGAGGAGGGCAACTACGGCACCTCCTCGTATGGAGCAAGGCGAATAGACCGGTAAATAAGTATGAGAAGGAAGCCTACGCGTTGCGCGTCCGTGTTTTACAGGTGTGAGGAACGTAGCGGCTTTACGCAGTGTGATCACTTGGCAGAAGCTGGACTACGATTTCCACTTCCACACCTCTGAATTCCACACGGATCTCAATCTGTTGATTTTGTCAGAAGGAAAATCCATGCTCGGGGTAAGGAAACAACACAAACAACCCTATTTAAAGGGGGGATCTGGCGGGAAAGTTTCTATGGGGAGGCAAATTTCGAATATCTAACATTTGAAAGCACCTACCTATGTAAAATTGCATCCTCTTTCGATCTAACCCCATGTTCTGGAGCCGATTTTGTCTCTGCGAAGCGGCGCCCCAGTTAGAAAGCTCGATACAGGCCAAAATGTTGCGAAATCCCCATCATCCTAACTGGGGCGCCGCCTCACAAAGGCAAAATTGACTCCAGAATGTGGGGTTAGATCGAAAGAGGATAGAATTTACATCGGACAGGCCCCTCAAAAGTCAATAATATGAAATTTGCCCTTCCCGTACTAAATTCCCGCCAGATCCCCCCTTTAACTGCATTATATCCATACTCGTGGCGGTGCACGTTGCTGTTTGGCTATTTTATGGGGAGCCGCCTTTCCTCCCACATGCCTCGGACGTTATTGCCGTACGTAGAGTAGACAGTAAAGTTGCAATAGTGGCTATGGCTAAAGGTAGCAGACATCTGATACTGTGTAGCTGCCGGTTCGCTTTACCGCACCTACAAGCTGAACCTACCTACCAGGGTACTGTGTATATTGCGGCTGTTCTGAGCATTGCATACTCTATCCTTGGTTCATGCACTGCTTATGATAATGTAACCGTGGAGAATAAACGAACTTCGTTGTTCTTATTGTAATGTACTGTGGGGTAAACCCGGCCATGGGAAAATCCGGCCGCCTAAGTTTTAGGACGCATAGTATCTCAGCATCCAATGGACCGATTGAGACAAATGTTTATTACATCAATCGATTCCTTACACTTACAATGAGTACATCAATCGATTCCTTACTCTCTCCTCTTTCAAATGAGCTATTTTTAAAGGTTCAAATCATTTGCTGAGATAGCAAGTTCGAAGGAGCTTAGATGGCCGGGTTTACCCCATCCGTGGCCGAGTTTACCCCACAGTCCCCTCCCTATGTAGAGCGACTGCAATCTGCCTCTGGCTCCGTCTCGTCCATCTGCGGCATTCGACGCGGATGCGATGACGGACGAGCGGCTGGGCGGGGATAAGTTGGACTTGGCGCGCGCCTATCTCACGCTGGGACGCGGCGGCGGCGCCTACGCCATCTCCGAGGAGCTGCAGCAGGAGATCGGAGAGGACTTCGTGAGCATGCGCCAGGCCGACAACTCCATCAGCGCCCAGCACCTGCACCACCTCCTTCTGCTCGCCAGGTGCCTTCTGTTATGTAATGTTCATGGCGCGTTCACCAGGCGTCCGTCAAATCCCTTAAAACGTATCTAGGAGTACACGGTTGTTTGCGGTGTGCCATGTACTCCTAGATACGTTCGTTACGGATTTGACGGACGGACGGACGTGACTATAGAGTGACGGACGTCTGGTGGGTGAACGCGCCATCATACGAAGGTTTGGTTGAAATAAGGAGAAAGTGTGCATTTGAGTACTCTTCTCATAACGTACGTACGTACGTACGACACCTTTCCAGGCGTTCCGACAGAGGTGTCGGGAAAAGTTTATACTTGAGAACTGTTTACAAACAAGGGAAGAAAATCATACCGTTCTTATTTCAGCCACACCTATTGTGATGCTGCTGTACCTTACGCGCAATCTCCTTGATTGCTAGCTGAAGAGACAGGGGCTCAGAGTTCGTTTATTAAAACTATTCGTTTTGCGTAGAGCGCATCCTACATTTCCGTGGGAACGAGGAAAAAGTACTTAGTATGCTTAAGGCAAAGCGTCGTGTCGCTCCAGCGACCGAATATACTCTGTATCGGTTAAGCCGGCGGCCCAGGTTTTGGTGGGCTAATCCCGATCGGTCACCCTGAACAGCGTTCAATGTTTAGCTGATCCGGCTGCGTGCAGTGCTTTATGCTTTTATGGTGACAGACACCACTGGACGTGTGTTGTGTATGCTTGCAGATTGAGTGCACTGAGTCAGGGTGAGGCTGAGCTGAGCAGAGAGATGTGGACGGCTGCGAAACAGCTGGAAGCGCGCAGACTCCAGCGACTCAGCGCTGCGCCGTAGTGAACGAGTGGATTATAGTATGCCTGCTTTTACCAGTACACCATAATGGCATGACAAAGATATAGTCTGGCCAGTAGGAGTTGGCAGTTCCACTTTTGAGTTTTGCGTTTCTCGTTTTGCGATCGCCATAACCTTTTCACGAACTCCTATATACCGTATTTACCCATAGATAGCCCCCCCCCCCCTATGCATAGCCCCATATTGGCAAAACATAAAAAATGCCCTATGCATAGCCCCCCCCCCCCCCCCCCCCCCCTATGCATAGCCCCATATGTACTGTACAGTACCTGAACCTACCTACATAAGCTGGTCATAAGCTACCGTATTTTTGGGTGTATAGCCCCGGGTGTATAGCCCCATGGGGCTATACAAAAATCGAGAGGTCCGATGGGGGGTTATACACTGGGGGGGGGGGGGGGGGGATATACACTGGGGGGGGGGGGGGGGGGGGGGGGGATATACACTGGGCAAAATTTATGTTTTTGAGAGGTGTGTAGAGGCATGTTTTCGAGGCCAAAAGTACGTGTTTTAGGGCATAATCGCGGTCAAAACAGGGTTATTCTAGTACAAGACATGCTCAGCTAAGCTTATAGGCATAGTAGCTTGGTGTAGGAGTAGCTATAGTTAGCTTATGACCAGCTTACATAGGTAGGCTAGGTACCTTCCAGTACATGGGGGGTTATACACCAGGGGGGGATATACACTGGGCAAAATTTATGTTTTGCCAATGGGGGGGGGGGATATACAATGGGGGGGGGGGGATATACAATGGGGGGATATACACCCAAAAATACGGTACCCATAGCCACTCCCACACCAAACTAAGATGCCTATAAGCCTGCTTGGGGGTGTATTGTACTAGAATAACCCTGTTTTGACCTCAATTATGCCCTAAAACATGTGCTTTTGACCTAAAAAATATGCCTCTGTGCACCTCTCAAAAACATAAAAAATGTCCCATGCATAGCCCCCCCCCCTATGCATAACCCCATATAGGACCTCTCAATTTTTGCATATGGGTAAATACGGTAGTTTAGTATATATTTCAGGAGTACGTGGCATATCGGTGCTCCGGTTGTCGGTGTGCTGTGCGCAGCTGAGAAGACAGTAGCGGCACGGCGTGCAAGTCCAACTGCCAACTCCTACTGGCCAGACTATAGTCAAGTGCTAGGGGGGGGGGGGGGATTCGGGGCCCACCCCAACCACCTAAAAAAATATTCGCAGTTGGAAAGGAGAAAAGTGGTGTACGCTCTAGTGTGTATTACATTTTATCAGTTTCATATCGCCGCTGCTCCCAAAACTACTTTACGTAGGACTAATGTGCGTTACCTAGTCTTGCTGAACCTAATTGAACAATGGTAAAGGTGGCCCGAATTACCCCCAGTCGGTCCGGTTACCCCGCACCGTACTAACATGCTTGTTTCGTACGTTACGTACTACTTACGATAGACTTATGTTGACGCTTAATTCATTTTTCTGCTTACATTGTACGTGTGGTTTCTATGCTTACCTGCTGCTAAGTGTTAGATCGTTATTGGATAAATGAGTTACCAATAAAATGTTGCTGCCGAATATACCAATAAAATTTTGCTACCAAATTGGGTCTAATGGTTGAGTAGAAATTTGTTTGATTTCACAATCTCGCTGTGAGACGCATACCTTGTTAGCTGCTTTTCTTTCATCGTGCAAACTGATTGATACGTTGCAGTGGTCAGGTACCTACGTAGCCTATAATGAGCACAGACGAGAAGAAGAAATCGGAAGCTGCGACGGAAGTGGAAATATTGGTGGAGAAGGAAGTGAGGACGTTCTATTGCCATGTGTGTGGCTTGGAGGAGAGCTACGATTACTACGGATCGCAACCGCCATTCACCAAACCCATCGAGTAGCGTTGAGAATACCTAAAAGCCCTTATTCGGGCGCCTATTACGATGCCGTATTAGAAATAGCAGGGAACTGTGGCGTAAACCGGGCGATCTAATGTCGAAAACCCCTGTTTTACTACCACCCTACCAAAGGCCTACACCTATCGTACTATGTATATACAGGGTGTTTCCTTTGGATATATCATGTCGTTTGGGGCTATAACTTGTAGAGCTCTCACGGGTACCCGGACCCGGAACCCGGACCCGGGAAAACCCGGCTTTTTTTGCTACCCGGACCCGGACCCGGACCCGGAAAAATAGGCGAAAAATCCGGGTCGGGTCTAAGGTGTATAATTTCGCACAATTTTGGCTTTCTGCTAGATGTAGTTTGAGCATTTTCTGAAATTTTCTCTCAAGAATAGAGGATAGTTATTTTCGAATTTCGACATTCACACGAAATATCGAGCTATATTTTTCCAAATTTCGCACCTGGAGGCTATGTATTCTTTCAAACGAACATTGTTAGATACAGTCTATTGCATATGTACGTAACGTACGTACGTAAAGTTCGTACTGTACCACATTAGTATGCTGACGTACACTAATATGTACGTACAGTAACAGCAAAAATATTCCTACTACCCGACCCGGACCCGGAACCCGCGGGTACATGGTTTGAAAACCCGGACCCGGACCCGGATCAATGCAAAATGCCTACCCGTGAGAGCTCTAATAACTTGGGAACCACAAGAGTTAAGAGGCTGAACTTTTTCCTGCAGATACCCAAGAATATGCCTAACCTTGTGTAAAAATTTAGTCCCAAAACTCCAATCTGAACATATGATATTGGTGCCTCAAGTTTCGACCACGAAAATCGCAAAGTTCTTGAATCAGAACTGGCGGTCAGAGTAAAACTTGTGGCATTTTCATCGTAGCGCTAGTCGACACCTGAAAACACCATGAGAATATTATTTTCCAGTTCTGGAAACGTTTTCAGTTTACTAAAACAAAGCCTGCTCTAGAGAAATCCAAAAAGGAATAGTTGGAACCCAGATAGGGCGAACCACCAACTTGCGATTAAAAAACTTGCGATTTTCGTGGTCGAAACTTGAGGTACCAATATCTTATGTTCAGATGAGAGTTTTGGGACGAAATTTTTACACAAGGTTAGGCATATTCTTGGGTATCTGCAGGAAAAATATCAGCCTCTTAACTCTTGTCGTTCCCAAGTTATAGCCCCAAACGACATGATGATATATCCAAAGGAAACATCCTGTATGTAGAACGCGTATTTACTACAGGTTCAAGGAGGAGGTTTATGTGATGAAGGATCCGTTTTCTGCCCCTGGAAAGAGCCTGTCCACCAACTACCTTCTACTGGGCGCCAACTGCTCCCATTGTCATGCATCGGTTTGCGTTGATCAGGTAGCGTTGAGTGAGTATTCGCATCATGGGGTAGCGGTAGCATGGGGAAAATCCGCCCACTTTAAGACCAGCTATTAGGATTTTTGAGGTTTTACCACTCGTTCGAAACATGGTTATCTTATTTTTGTTCCTAGCCATTAGTAATACCCTGGCTAGATGGGGGGTAAACCGCCATAGTGTAGACGGATTTGCCCCGTGCGTGGAACGGTTTTGCCCCGCGCTAACCTACTATGCGTCATGCAGCTCTGAACATGTTATGGATACATGTTTGTTGTGCTTGCTTTTCAGCTCACATGCAGTTTGTTCTACGGAAAGAGGTTCTGCCGAGTATGCTTACTGGCGAGACAGCGCTCCTTCCCCATGGAAGTACAGAAGGTACATAAACATACCGTACATACTGTAGGTATGTAGTACGCTAAATACCTTCTATACAACGTGCTGTAACGGTGCTGTTTTCGTGCAATGAGTGATGCGCAATATAGCCTATGTGTTTGAAGGAAATTGCGCGAATGTCAGCGTCTACGCCCGATTTGTCCACGCCTGTTTCCCAAGTATGAAGCACTTGACTGGCCATCGTGTTCTGGTAAGTAAATAGATGCACCCACTCATACAGTCTCCTGTATGTATACTACACTACAGTCTCGTTTATTGATGTACCTGTCTAAGAAACACGGTCTTTCTTTACTACCCTTTTAATATGGAAATGTACGTACGAACGTAAGTAAGGCTAAATAGTGATACAGAAGATATTGACGCGGCATGTTAGTGGTGGATGTAGGCCTACGTGGTACATAGATTAGGAATTGTCAGTTATTCTTTGTCGTCTGCGCTGTATTCTTCTGTGTTGATGACTTCTTCTCTGAGCCGGCTGGCGTCCAGGCGAATCAGTTGAGGCAGTAGAGTTTTCACTTTGAGTCGGTAGGTGGCGGGGTTGTCTCGACTGATGGGATTGCGCTCCAAGTACACCGTGTTCAGGAGGGGCAGACACGCTAACTTCTCCACTTCCTCCCATCTCTCCACCTATGTATGTAGTAGTTACGCATCGTATGATGTTGAATACACATTCTCTCGCATCGCTGCGTCTTAGTACGTACATATCTAAATCTAGTATATGTAGTGTTACGTACAGTTAAGCCCTCTGGTATGTATGTACGTATGTATGTACTTGGTTGTCGTTGAACCAGAAGTCGAGTAGCTTTGTCATGTGTTGGACATTGTTGATTTCTTTGATCTGGTTGTTGGACAAGTCCAGCAGCTCCATCTCCTTCTGTAAACATGTAGCCTATATGGTGTACTACTAAAATCTCACAGTACATACGGACATGTGTACGTACGTTGTTGTGGAGTCCGTTGATTTCTTTGAGTCCGTTCTCGGCCAAATCCAGTTGCTTCAGCTGGCTCAGAGTCTCCAGTCCTTCCATCACTGTCACTCGGTTCCACTGCAAGCACAACTTCATACTTACGTAACATACTGTATGTAGGTACTGGTAAGTGTTTAGTTTTTGTTAAAGGCAAGGGGTCCCCTAACACCGACTTTCGAATTTTGGGTTCAAACCTATTTTATCATAAACTATATTTTTATTCGAGTCTTTTGCAAAAAAACCGCTTTTAAAAATTCCTATCCGTTCCGAGTTATTCGATGATAAAAATCGATAAATTTTAGTATTGAAGCGGACCTCGGGAACCGGTGCGGTAGTACTGTACTGGTTCCCAAATCCGTCTTCAGTACTAAAATTTGATTTTTATCATCGAATAACATCGAATTTATCATGTTATTTGTGCCATTTATATGGCATCATTTTTATCATCGAATTTTTATCATGTTATTTGTGCCGCGATTAGAAAGCTACCCAATAAATGCTCCAAAAGCCCAGATGGATTTCCGGCCTTTTTTCTTCGGTCTATAGTAAAATTTGCGTGTACAAATCCTGATGGTTGATCAATCTTTTTCTTCCTTCTCTATCAGCTTCTTTCTAATGTCCATGAGGAGGTGTCCCAAATGATTGTCACCTTTCCACTCTTTCAGTTCAGATGATTTAGGGTCAAACTTGGCCAGTCCAATGCCAAAGAAAGTATCAGTGGGATTGCAGTATGCCAGATAACTGTCACCAGTCAGGAGGAGATACTTTTTCATGCCTTCATTCTGTCTAAATTTGGCCTTGCAGGCTTTTTTCATGTGTGCAATCGCCATATCTTTCCACTTTTCTTCATCTTCCACTTTCATCCTGCTTCCAATCTGGGCACACTTAAAGGGGTTCTCTGCTTTCATGATAGCATCCATCTCTTCCTTGAGCTTGTAAAACTCAGCTTTGTGATAAAGCATATATTGAGTAACTGAATGAAACTTTAGGCCATCCAACTGGAAGTTGGAAAATCTGAACGGGGAGAGAGGGGACTCGAATCCAGAAGAAAATTTGTTGAGCTTGGTTGTCATTTTTGGATATGTGCTTTACTTGATTTCTGTTCTTAGCAATGAGACCTGATGATGGAGCTAAATTGAGTGACACTATCAAGAGTTAGATTTTATTGTGACTTCATTGCAAACAGTGATGTTTACTTCACAATTGCACTCCTAATGTCCTCAATATCACAAATCAATTTGATTCTTTCTTCTTATGGAAAAAGTTGGGATGAGTCTTCAGATAGAGTCCCCTGATCTCCTCATCATACTGGTGCTCCCACAACACAGTCACCTTATAACCAGCGGCTTTCAGTTGATCACATTTCCTAACAAACTTCTTGAATGCAAAATCTACTGTATACTTTTTTCCTGGGACTTTTCTTTTCCTGTTTCGAAAACAGATTGGACACCCATGAAAAATGCATCCATTAAATTCAAAAATGGTTCCAGTCTCTTTACAAAATCCATCCACAAAATAGCCTGCAATCTTTGCTTCACCTCCATTGTTTGCATGTTGAATGTGAACTTTTCTCTTTTTACTTAAAAAATGCAACCAAATCATTGCTTTTCTACTTTGTTTCATGATTTCAAAGAGCTTGACTCCACAGTGAATAAACCAGACTTACAATATAGTAGCTTTTAATTTTCCTCGTGGCAATAAAAAGGCACAAAAAGCATGCAGTAGGTACTAATTTTTTGTGGTAATGAAACATGTTTGGACAAAAGTTGATGTCGTCATCATTTGTGGATAGGAGGTTGCCACGAGGAAAATGAGCTGAGTACAAAAACTTGCCACGAGGAAAATGAACTGGAAACAATAGTAAGTCAAGATCTACATGATGCAAAATAGTTGAGAAACATGTTTGTAAGTTGATGACATCATTTGTGGACAGTAGGCTGCCACGAGGAAAATGAGCTGAGTACAAAAACTTGCCACGAGGAAAATGAACTGGAAACAATAGTAAGTCAAGATCTACATGGTGCAAAATAGTTGAGAAACATGTTTGAACATGTTTGTAAGTTGATGACATCATTTGTGGACAGTAGGCTGCCACGAGGAAAATGAGCTGAGTAAGAAAACTTGCCACGAGGAAAATGAAGTGGAAACTATAGTGAGTCAAGTTCTACATGATACAAAATTAGAGTCAAATAGCTTTATCAGTGTAATATTGGTAAGGTACACAGCTCCTGTAAAAGCACATAGACAAATTCGGCAGAATTGTGACAGACAAGCTGGGAAGTGCGCGCGCCCCCCACAAATAACGATTTTGGGGGTGACCCCAGGGACACTAAGCGCTGGGTTAGATTCCCTAAGCGCCACAAGTGACAGAGGCCAGGCAGATGCGACAAAGGCATGCACAAAAGCCTTTCATTTATGGTTAAGACACAGCTCTTAGCGTCCCTAGATCCTTAGCATCTCCAGGTCCTTAGCGTCCCTAGATCCTTAGCGTCCCTAGATCCTTAGCGTCCCTAGGTTTGCTGACAACCCTCCTTTTGTTTATGCGTAAGCTTAAGCTTAAGCTTAACCATAACCTTCAGATCCTTAGCGTCCCTAGGTTTCTTGGCAACCCTCCTTTCGGCTATGGTTAAGCTTTTGCATAAGCTTAGCCTCAACCTTCAGTCCTTAGCGTCCCTAGGGTGACCATATATAGT
>JASAMW010000495.1:0-45716 GCA_030247985.1 Epsilonema sp. ZAB3_2
AAGGAATATTGTAGCTTACTGATAAAGTAATAGCTATCTCCAGGATTGAACTCCAGTGAACTGAGTGATGGCGTGAATTGACGTAGAACCAAGGTGAGTTTCAGTGGTTTGTAAGGACTGCGACATTGACCGACAGGCTTGGCGCTATCATCTAGGACGCAGTGTTGATAGCCCCATTCGGATACCTGAAAAGGCCTACAGTAACTCTGAAATAATTGTAATACTAAAATATTGCTCTAAGCCTGGATACGGTAAGGGGGGACAAAATGGGTGCACCCAAAATAAATAAACACCGCCTACGTACGTACATGACAAGCGTTAAAAAATTAGAGTGCAACCCCTTGAATATTCCTTCCAAAAGGTGCTACTGCTCCTTTGTCGTTCTGTTTTGGTATGCATTGCCAGTGGGTGCACCTAACCAATATTCCTAAATGACTACTGTAAAGCTTCGTGCATAGCCCCCGGGGGACGTTAAGTCGCCCATTCACGTGCAAAATCCCTTGTACCCTCCCATTCCACAAAGTGCCAAATTGCTTGTTTTGTTGTCTCTGTCTTTCTCTTTACCCTGTAGATAATCGTTTGCTCGGTCTGATCCAGCAAAACGGTGTCGTTGTAGAGGGGACAGTGCAAATTCACCAGATCCTTGATCCGACTGGTAAACACGTGATCAGTGTTGTCGATGCGAAAACTGAAACACAACACCAACATTCTCTCTTAGTCGCGCCAACAACTTCTGTATTTATAGTGACCAGTCCAGTTAGGCGGCTAATGACTAAGCCCCTGAGCACACATCACATACCAACTTTGGGCCAACTTGCTACGTATGTAAGGTACAGTATGTACTGTACGCTATCAGGGCTACATTACATACGTACGTGACGTAACCTAACCCTATCGTATGCCGTTGCTATGCCTGCCTACATTTTGCCTATACAATATTTGCACCTCCCACCCCACATGACGCATTGCATGTACGAATAACAACAGTACTAGTACGTACGACTACGCACGCAACTGCCACTTACTGCCAGAGCTACATACAGAACTTTATCACAGCTAAGCCATCGCCATTACGTACCGTACTGTACATAGCGCGGAACGGAACCAGTTCGTTTCATATTGCCCCACATCCGATTGGCACGCTTTACGATTATCAAGATACACCGGACACCGGACCAAAATGGGCATGGGATGTGGAGTGATGGCTATCTTTACGCTTACACCACCCTCCCTCCTCACGCCGTTTTATTATGCCTGTTTGTCTCCAGCTACAGCACCAAGCGTACACATACACAGATACGAACATTGTACGTACATATGGACTGAATCATTTGTTTATCTCCAACCCCAATCCTTCGTCAGTGTCTGTCCATATTGCGCAAGGGTCATATGGTCTGAGGAGGTTTGATTACGTCGAGACGAGACTTAGGCGGAGACTATAGACGCCATTACGTCAGCAAATGGTCACTCTCTTGCCGCGTCGTGTACTCGTTTGGTGCCGTTTAGCCTATAATGTGGGCCATGTACTTTACTTGCCTGGCCAAAAATTTAGCTTCTTTTGCCTACTGAAAAAGTAAGCTGCTGCTGCCACTATGTACGACGTAATCGAGTGCCCACATGCTGCGCTTGTTGCAATCTGGTCTAGGTCCCAGTCCGCAATCAAAGCCCGCCAAATTATGGCCCCAATTGCCCACCCAGTCCAGCTTGTTCCAATGCTGCTACACAGAAATTTACGATGGCCACTATGAGTTTGCATAGCGCTGCTTGCTTGCATTATGAGGGGCCAGAGGGGAGGGGCTATCCGGCCCGAGCTTTTCGCTCTTTAGCCCGTGCCAGTGCCGCCCTAATATCATAAAAATGTCCCGAAGACTCCCCCTTAGTCTGCCTTGATTGATGCTGTCCAAAAAGTGAGAGGCATACATGCCGCCATCTTAAATTAGCGAGTGCTTTTGCCTTTGGCAATGTACTATGTCGAACACACTCGGAAGTAATGCTAAAGTGAGTGGCGGTCTCAGGGGTATGCCAAGACTCAAATCTTTGGGGTGGAAAATCAGGAGGTATATTGTCATTTGGCAGACCAATTTTTTATTTTCATTGAATTTCAGTACAAAAATGCCGCCCCTACAGTAACTCGTGAAATTTTAGGGCGGAAAACTTGTGGACAGGTACGGAAATCCGCCCCAACTTTGTACGTAGGCGTACCCCTGGTCTAGTCTAGTCCATTCTACTGTAGGACATGGGTGGATGTTTACGACCGAAAGTCCAGCCAGCAGTGTTGGGGGTTCGCCAGAGAAAAAAACAGCCGAGGGCATTTGAACGCATCATCGAAGTCGCCAGCAAGCAAATTAAGATGGTGTGCAATAATATGCATATTTTCGTCTCTTTCTCGGCGTAAGTAAAGTGTGATGGATGAAAGCAGCTGGCCGAAGACTGATGAGCAAGCAAGCAACGGCGTTTCCGTCGCGCCTTAAGGTGTCTGCGTCTCATTAGCAATGACCGACGCAAAATGTGCGCTTTTCAAGCTTCGGCGATCGTGAAAAGGAAAAGCAACACCCGTCGCGTCGCGTCGCTGTTCGCGTCTCAAGAAAAGGCCCAAGCCTCTTTGAGACATGTACGCGTATGCATGTGTAATGTCTGATGCCTATTTTGAGAGCCCGAAACCCATAAAGGAAAGTGAGTCTGAACAGGAAATGACAAGCTTGGGCGAAAGCTGAAAAAGGGTCGAATTCCATTAGACAGCCAACCAAACAACCCGACGTGTCCACGGGGAGAAAATTGGCGTGGGTGGGGTTCGGTGCCTCCCTCCTGCCCCATTTTGTTCCCCTCAAAATGGCCACTGTTTGCTCACTGCGCCTATCCCACATGTTACGTACTACCGTTTTCACCTTTCCCTTGTGTCTGCTAATGTCCAGTAGATCGTCACACCCAATGTGTCGTAAGCTCAGCTGCGAGCGTTTTGCCTCCCCTGCACTCTTTCGATACTTCTCAATTACGACAGCATGTGGTCTGAAGGGACCACAAAACGGTAATCAATTAGGCACTTGGGAGCTGTCTATTGCCCCCTAAAAGAATAAAGCCGAGAAATTGTATCGGCTGTGATTGCACAACCCCGGGTGGAGAGGCAATTATCCCTTGATGTGACAACTTTTGCACCTGCACTTGTGAAGGGTGGCACGTCGTTAGGCCCAAAACGACAGTCGGCCCAAGGCGTTAGGCCCAAGAGAATGTGTCACAGGGCCCAAAAAAGTGTGTTTTGGGCCTAGCGCCCTCTGTTTCAGTGTCACTAGGCCCAAGGGGGGTACGACAGTAGGCCCAAATGAAAAATCGGCTTCAAATTTGTGACATTGGGCCCAAAAGCAATACTGTGTCACTCGGCCCAAGCGGTTGTGTCAGTAGGCCCTAGCAGTTGATGATCATGTGATAGGTAAAGTGGAATGAACTGTACATGTACATAATGTATTGCAGGTTAGAGTAGTAGTTATACGTATTGTTGGGTTTTTTGGTTGCAACCGTTGTGCATAGCGTCCGCGCTGAGTCAGCTTCAGCTGCTGCGGAATGTCATACACATCAGCAATAGCAGGGATATTGAACCTTCTGCAGCGCTGATAGCTACGACGCACCTAAACTCATGTATGATGGCTAAAAGCAAACGGGCTGTACACAGATCACACCAACCGAACACAGTATCTCGACTTTCCTGTGTAATCAGCTATGGGCTATGGCACCATAGTCCGCCATTCTCGAAGAACAGGGGGAGACAAAGCAAACTGAGGAACAAGCTGGCTGTGACTACTTTTTATACTCTTACCCTAAAACCTGTTGGCACTATTTACTCGTCTCCATGGCATGGATTGAGGGTGACTAACTACTATTTTGAGCTCTGATGACGCAGTTTGTTTCCGGAAACAGTGCCATATCGCTTCCTGTTTTACTTCACAAACTGGCTGGCTACTACAACAGGATATTGCCTTGTCTGTCCTTCCAGCGCGTTCACCCTCACGCATTGCAAATACGTACAATGCATTGCATTACAAATTATGCAACGATACATATCCGCATGTACTTGAAATGTGCCGCCAAAATAAAGTAGAATACGGTAGCTATTGGGCCTAAGGAATCAAACACTAGGGCCGAGTGACGCTCCCTGGGCCCAGCAACACCTTGGGCCGTGTGACACACTTTGTGACAGGTTTTTTGCTTGGGCCCAACGACTCACATATTTGGGCCTACCGACGCAAACCAGTCTTGGGCCTATCATCGTATAAACCTGGGCCTAGTGACGTACCTTGGGCCCAGTAACACTTTTGGGCCTAGCGACACACAATCTTGTGAAGTCCTCCATACGGATTTTTTCCCGCGCCACTAGGCGCATTAAAGGCCCGAAGCCTCAGCGCTTTTGTAAGGTGGGTGGGAGCCCCTCTGAATCGGTATAGCAGCTCAATAAATTCTTTTCCACAACCCACCACCATTTCGTTCTTTAGGCCACCCTTCCGTTAATCCTCACACCCAGCAGGAGATGCTCACCCAAGCTCCGAAGAAGTCCATCCTTTACCCTAAAGTTTGTCTTACAGATCAGCAAAAGTGTGGGTGTGCGTAGGTCATTCCCAAGTAAAGTAGCTGTATCAGGAGTAAAACGGCTGTATGCATATGTATGTACACGTATAGCAGTGGGCAAGTGATGAATGATGGCATGCGCAGTGAAAAGGCTCCCCTACATTCCACAGTACAGCCGCAAGCCAGCCGTAGCCCCACATTGGCCAGGTAGTTTGTCACCTGGTGGCAGCCGAAAAGAAACGAGCGGTTCGGTAGGTAATAAATCACCCACCAGTTTGGGGCACACCGCCCGTTTTGCTGATCGAAATCGAACGTTGTACGTAGGTACAGTACACATACCCGCCTGTACAGTAGGTAGGGTACTACGGGGTAAACCCGGCCATAGAAAAATCCGGCCACCTAAGGCTGCATAATTATGTATCTCAATAACCAATGGACCGCTTGAGAAAGGTATGATATCAATATCGATTCCTTGAACGTCCCCTCTTTCAAATGAGATAGCCTATTTGTTTCATCCTTTGCTGATTTAGGTCGGCCGGCCGGGTTTACCCCACAGTACCCTACATCTGTCTCTACCTACATTGGAAACGGAGACTCCCTTTCTCCGCCTCTTGACAAGTTTTACAGTTTGGGCGTCCTCACACGCCGGTATTTTCCGGCGTCCATGCGCCGGTACGATATTGCGGTTTCATGTATGCGAGGCAATGAGGAAAAGATAATGAATTGGCGGCTCGAGTTACAGCCGGATAGGGGATAGGCACAACCACAGGAGGCTCGCACCTTCGAAAGACAAAAGACTCAATCATGCGTTCGGCGCAAATCCCGTAACACGATATCACACTTCGCTAAGAGACGAAAAAAGGTACGGGCCAAATGTCCGAGCTGCATTTAGTCGCATTTTGTACCTACGGTAGAATAACCTGAAAGAATGGACAGCGTCGGCTGGGGGATTTTTCTTCCCAAAAAGCGGACAGATTTGTTTCAATTTTCACCCCTAACCTTTGTGCAAGAGCCTGTTTCCGCTTCCTGCTTTTGAATAGCTTGCGGATTTGTGCGACAAAACACCGATATGCCACTTTTTTTGGCCAAAAATACTGAGCGGTGTGCTATGCATCTCCTAGCATAAATAATGACCACTGCTGCTGCTACTGTGCGAACGTGCACGCGTGTTTCGTGCCGTAAGGAGCGGCGTTATGTTCCCTTTGCAGAGCATCCCAAATGGCCATAAACATGCAGTCAAACCTGACCCGATCTGTGGCCGGACAATGGACAATTCGTCGCATTTTGCGCGGTACATAGGCCCAGAGGCGGCTTACGATCGCAGCGGCATGCGCAAATTAGCGACTCTTTTCGCCGCCGACAAAACGCAACAAAAAGGAAGCGTGTCCCTGTTGGCTGTAAAACGAAGACCTCATCAACAAATTTTTATTTCCCCCAAAAGAGAGCGGCGAATAAAGCGGTCACTTTTACAACGCATGAAGTGACCAGAGCAGACCACTGTCATACACTACATACCTAGCAGATGACGGCCGTCAAAAGTCCAGCTGCTGTTTACAGTCAGTTTGGTTGGACATCAGGTAGCATTTTTCGGAAGTTTGCGCGCGCCATATTTGAAAGTCTTTACCTACCTACAGTACACTAGTGGTGTCAAAAAGTAAATTTACCTTACCTTCTACCGCGGTACTGGCACAAATTTCGCCAAAGGTACTGTACTTTTTACCGCCGATGGCCACGGTAAAGTTTAATAGAGTACTTTTTACCGCCAACTCAGAGGAATTTACTCTCAAAAATTTTGACGGTAAAAAAGTACTTTTTTAACTGTACTTTTCTTTTTATCGCGCCATTTTTGCATATTTTAGTATTATCCAGCTGATCGTTGACCATTTTCAGAACAAATTTTCGCTATGTCTGGCATACATTCGCTATTTTTGGTTGGTTTTTTTAGGAAATTGATAATCTCAGTCGACGTTTTTAGTCACTTTTGAAGCATTTATTGTTCTTTTAGCTATCATCTAGGCCCGAAGAAAATTTTGAGTATTTTCGGATGTCTTCAAAATGCTCAATTTAACCCAAAATATGCTCAAATTGCAGTGTTAAATTTTTACCGTCTACCGCCAATTTTCTACCGAAAGTACTGCGGTAAAAATTTTGATGACGGTAAAGTACCGCGCGGTAATTTTACCGTCTGGTATGCACGGTAATTTTACCGTACCGTACCTTTACTGTACTTTTCAAAGGTTGACACCACTACAGTACACCATTACGAGGCGCCAAAGCACTTGTAAACTCGTCCCTGTTTACCAGCCCTAAATCTTCCAATCGTTCCCAGCCCCCAAACTTCTCAGTGTCGCCGCCCAATTCTAAACAACAGCAGTTGATGACTGCCCGTCAACAATTATGTCTCTGTCAACTTCAGTTTCAACCGCTAAACCCGGCCGCTCACAATTGTCCGCCCTCAACTCAACTACTTTTCTGGAAATCCGTACCCACTCCAAAAGGCGGCGACTGATCCCAAGTCAGGGACGCGGATCGCGTTTGAGTCCCCTGGTGGTTGTCGTTGTCCTCTCTCAATCAAAATGCCACCTCGTCTCTTAAACCCTCGGCCGTTGTTTTCTGGCAAAGGGCGGCTTGTCACCCCCTAAAAGAGCCCGTATGTATGCACGGATTCCATCCAACATTTCACGCACAGAAGCACATGCAAAGAGCGCAAAAGGTTTAGTCGAATCGGCCGACAATGGGAAATAGGAGGGAGGTGGGATAAAGGGAATAATCGGTCCAGCTCCTCACAAGGTTAACCGCCCCAATACCCGCCGAAAACTTTTCCTCGGATTTTCGCCATCGAACGAAATGCAGGCAGGCATCAAACTGGTATAATACGAGGCCTCGCACCGAAAAAAATGCCTCGTGTTTTACACGGGACAAAACATGGCGACAAAGGCGATAATACAGAGATTTTGGTCGGTTGAGCAAAACGGAAATTACCAATCTGTCTGCCACCACTTTTTGCAAGACTTTCAAGAGTTCCCCCGTGCTGCGTTTTGTCGTTTAACAAAGGCGATTCAGACCCCCAACCTTGCACTTCTTGACTCCCATCCTTCTTATACATTACCCTGTCAAATTCGCCATATTTCTTCCCTTTCTCTCCAGACGGAGGCGGAAGAGAGAAGTTCCTCTTGACCAAATTAGTGCGTACGATACGTATGGCTGACTGCCGGCATTGAGGCCATTGTTTGCTTTCCACTTTAGCTTCTGACTCAACATTTCTGAGCAAACGGAAACGTAATGTACATATACATACATAATGCGAAGCACAGGGACATGCGCATGATATGCATCCCCTTTTAGATATCTATACCCTCACATGTCATGACAGGCCATCCAAGCATGCGGTCAGTGATTTGTCCCCATCAAGCAGCTGGTAACATAAACCCTCACAGTCATGTGTGAGCAGGCAGTCTGTCTGCTAGTCCTGACCAATGACCACTCCATTCCCAGAGAAGGATAACTGACGCAAAAGGGAAAAGAAGGGGGACAGAGATTATAGGATTAGGGCCAGCAGCAGTAGCCCCTCATCTACTCCCAGATTTCGAGAGTCTAGTACGTCTCATATCACGTTTCATCCTCCATACCATGTGCTCCCATCGATGTGCGTGCGTACATACTCATGATCATAAAATACATATTTACCATGCCTGTGCTGTGCCTCTCATTACTCGATTCTTCCCCTCTTCAGTAGCTCTTGTAGAAGAGCCCTAAGCCTAAAGATTATTCGTATGCTTACGAAGGTACGAGGCAAGAAGAAAATGGGGAATCATTGCTCACATTGCCCTCCTTTATGACGATGTTCAATGGGCAATTCAGATTTGGGGTATGTAGAAATCAAGTGGAGCTACAAATCAGAGCCAGGCTTGCAAAGTGTCCGTTGTTGCCTGGCGTCGTCTATCAAAAGTGTGGGTCTGTGCTGGCTGACCATCGACAGATGAAAACGGCAGCAGCTGTTGAAGCAAGGAACAAGCGAACTTTTGACAGCTTCACTCGCCAATGCAGTGTTGTACATTGTGCTACCTACAGGCAAGGTGGTTGTACGTAGTAGGGTAATGTGGGGTAAACCCGGCCGTGGGGTAAACCCGGCCACCTAAGCTCCTGTGAACTTTCTGTTTAAGCAAATGATGAACCAAATAGCTCGTTTGAAACAGGAGAGTTCATGGAATTGATTGATGTTACATTTGTCTCAATCGGTTCATTGGCTGCTGAGATATGCAGCTCTGAAACAGTGGTGGCCGGATTTTCCCATGGCCGGATTTACCCCATAGTACCCTACATCAGGAGCGTCAGGCAGGGGTTAGTGATGGGCGGCAGAGATAAGGAAAATCTGGATGGAAAGGGCGCTTGTAGACGCGGGGAAATTTCAGATCGCAGGTCAAAATTTCGCTCGTCTGCGGGCAGCCTTGGGCGCCCCAAAATTTAAGACAAAGGGAATAGCCGCGCGCAGTTTTGGAGCGACAGGGAGCAGGTGATTTCTCTCATTTCTCATTTGCATTGGATTTAGGCTTAGCACTTCCTCTGAAGGCGGCCAGGCAAGCGGCGAAAAAACAAAGCTGGAAATTTGAGATGCGAAGCACAGGCCACAGTGGCTATCTTATCTGCTACCCTCAATCAAAACCTAGCTTAAACCCCCTCCTGCCGTTTAGCTAACTAACCTACGTATACACGCTGACACTGCATGCATTTACACTGGCTAGCTACTGTCCTGTCCACTCGGCATAAAAAATATCCACAATCTGGAAAGGTTTAACGAAGCATAAAAACGAGGTGCGGATTAGGCCCAAACTATCGAGATGAATGAGTCAAAGCGCAGAGCGTATGCAAATCTTTTTCTCGGCAGAGCGGTCCACTCACACTCGCAAAATGACAGAAACGCACATATTGGTCCCTTCATTATCCTATTCCCAGTGCCGATGTCCATGTCCACAAAATGGTTAGTATTCCTCGATTTAGCAAGTCCCAAATGGCCTCCTGTTTTGCATAAGAAAAATCAGTCCCTTGACTCGTTCACTAATCATTGCTGTCCATGCCTAGGGTGCTGCTGTGCAAAGGCGCGCATCTCTCATCCCTCTATCGCGATTTCTCACACTTTTCTGTCACCATCTAGCCCCTCATTTATCAAAATGCTTTCACAGTGTTTGCAGTCATTGACACAGTTTCCCTTTCTGGTAACATGGGTGGCGCATAAATGGGGACAATTTTAGGGTGCGGTTCTCTGGTGTCCATCCATACGGTCCATGGGCAAGACCAAGCTGAATTTTGTTGGCGTCCTTGTTTGCACAAGAGTGTTACGTGAATGGGAGTTTCTTCAGAGAGTTTTCAGAGAAAGAAAAAGGGATATTTCTGCAGTGCAGAAAAAAAGGACTTTTTAGGACGTCCATTTGGACACAATAGGGCTCAATGCACTGGGCCTAAATGTCAATAGTCCAGTTGTAGCAGTCCAGAAAAGTCGACCCTCACAGAGGTGCACAAAAGCTTTGTGTCGAATTGGTTCATGGAATGGATACGTACTACTGTAGGTATATGGAGGAATAAAACTGCAGGAAAGAATGGTCGAAATAGCCATTGATTTGCACCTGAATGGGGGCATTCCAAAGGACTAAACGGACCACACCTAACCACACCGGAAAACCTAGCCCCCTTGATTGTCACAATAAAGTGTCTGTGTGCAAATATCTCAATACGTACAATCCAAAGGTAAATAACATGCGTATCAAATGGCGTGAGATTCAGCCAACGGTCGTGGACAAGAGCGGAAGTCACACTCTACAAGTTGAGGCACAGCTTATATACAGCAGAGCAGAGACCCAAGACCCGGAGTTACAGTACTGTATCTATCTATCTATCTATCTATCTATCTACGTACAGTACGTGTAATGAGAGTTAAGAATGGATGCTCAATTGGCCCTGTGAAACATAAACCTCAAAGTTACAAGATGACCCAATGTATACCTGATAATATAAAGTTTATCAAATATCGTCTCTCAACCATAATCCAAAAATTCCTCTTGCTTACATTGAATTTGACGAGTTCCAGTAGATGTCAAAGATCTGTCTGGCTTGAACAATCGAAAAGCTGAGCATCAAAACCAAAATTGAAGGTGTCGTCATCATAAGCCGGCAACAGCAAGCCATCTTTCACGACATTCGCCGGCGAAACTTGCTTGCTACCGTTCTCCTCGAACCAGTTAGTACGTATCTATCGTATCGTATCGCTTGATGTGGCCAAATGAACCAGAAAATTTGCTCGCGCGATCGAACAGAAAATATAGTAGCCGAGGTCACTCCGCTAACCACTGTCCAGAAGTCAAGAATGTCTTTGATCTGCTGGCAGGCAGGCAGGCAGGAAAGAGAGGGCGAAATAAAATCCCGACAGTAGCAGCGCTAATTGTTCAATCAACTGGAAGACCCGGGGCGGAGCCAGTTTCGCACCTCGCGATCGACGCGCCCTCTATTGGAGAACGGAGGAAACTGTTGGGTGAATATTGTTACCGTAGCCCCATGCTGTTTGAAGCAACAAAGATAAATAAATAACATTCTTGACAAGATACAGGCCGAAACAGCTTCCTCTATCACACTCCATGCCCATATGGTTTTCTTGGTTTTCTTTTTTGATATGCCCGAAAGATAAAGGAAATAAATGAAAATTATGGGAAGCGTTTGCTTTGAATAGAAAGAATGAAGCGCGCTGTTCCGCTTTCGATTCAAAAGCAAAAGGAAAGCCACAAATCATCTTTATTTCTAGAAGAAGGCAAGTAAGATCACCAATCAAGCAGACCACGTAACAAAAAAGCAGTACAGTACACTTGGCGCATCCAATTTTAATCTTTTACAAAATGGATTCACTTTTTATCTTTTATCAAGTCCAATATCACGATAATCAGAAAGAAGACTTTGCCACAAAAAGTCGGTTGAATGAAAACGATTGTTCTAGATGAACATTTTGCACAACTAATAAATCACAGCATCGAACGAAAACTAAAAATTGCCACATCCTTTCCCAAGAGTATACAACAAGTACAAAAATCAATGGTTGACTTTAGCTTCAAATTTCACGAATGAAACGCGTATGAAAAGATCATGTACATATTTTGGCAGTAACACACTTCTTCAAGAGTTACATAACAACAGCTGATGACTTATCCAAAATGGATATGCGTTAAACAATAAATTCTTTGGCACACATTTCGTCTACTAAATGACAACTGCTGGAATTAGTAATATTTCACTGTAAAAAATCTGAAAAACAGTTGTAAGCAGACTGAGAGCAGAAAAACCCGTAGAACATTGCTGCTGCGGTCCAGAAATAAGTGCGAAACCCCGGCGCTATTGTCCAGTGGATCGTCACTTCTGATCGAATCTTCATCGGAACTAACTGAAACACGAAAACAACAAAAATATTACAAAATACGACGAATGACGACATGTACGAGAAATCCGTATAAGTATATATGATGTTTCACTGAAATTGTTCCCGCCAAAAATTCTTCTACTTATAAAAAATATAGGTTCTAAGGCCCCTTGCACACGCGGTAGATCTTTGCAAAGTGGCAAAAAGCTGGTACTCTTTCAACATGACAAGCGTCCCCAAAAATATCTCCCAAATCTAGTACCAACCAACCAACCAACGTGTGCAAGAGGCCCAAACTTACCGTATCCGATCTCAAAATCGATTCCCTCCCTCAGTTCCACTGTCCGTCCATCCTCCCCCACCCTCGTATTCGAATTTAGCCCCTGAGGGGGTAAAGGCCCGTAGCGCGGCGAATCTGCACCGAAGCGCCATCCATCTCGTTGTTGCTGCTCCCATAACGTGCGTTCTTGATGCTCCCTTAACGCGCGTTCTTGGTCCAAATCATCCACGTGGTTGTAGGGAACGGTCGCGCCGCTTCGAGACCGGATCCAACCCCGCTCTCGATTTCGGCCGTTGTTGTAAGGCGAGTCGAGCTCATTGGTATCTTCCTTATCGTTTTCTGCAATCATGATTATTATTGCGCATATTTTCGTAAGGTTTCACCCAAAATTTTGCTGCCATTCCGAACTCCCAAAATTTACTGTTTTACAGTAATATCTGGGCAACAGTGGCAGAAAAATCTCTAAACCTATAGAAATCTAAAGAATTCTCTGCGGTGTGTCTGTTCTGTGGTGTCTGAGCATTCAAAGCTTGTGTGCAGCGTGCTAAATTTTTGCAAATTGAGGTCTGTTGCTGCATTGCTGACTACAATCCTGCCGGGGTTTGACTCTTACTCCCAGGCGCATATTTCGCGTCTTGGAGCACAGGCCGCCGACTTCATTTCTTCTAGACCCTAGGAACCGCCGAGTGCTGGTGCTGTAAAAGATGGTATGATGTCATTTCATCACTTTGCAGACATAATCCGACTTTTCTTGGAACAACCATTAGGTAGTGTTAGGTGGTATCGGAAGCTCGCACCGGCCGTTATCCATCTGCTCATCCACATTAAAAGCAATTGGGTTGTGTCATCTGCATTGGCCATGAAGCAGGGACTAGATCCCCCAGTGCATGTTTCTTCTATTTTTATTGGCTATTAAGGCTATACCTTCAAGGTGTCCAGTCAAATCCAGGGGTTGGGGGGGGGGGGGGATGGAGGGGGGGGGGAGGGACAACAGCAGTCACTACCGTAATCTTCAATAAAATCCCATGCACTTGGACACATGTAACCCCCTGTGTCACATGCTCCTAACTTGTCGTCACTCATAAATGTTGAAGCCACCTATTCGACCTAAGAGTCAGATATGGCATAAAGATTGCAATCATGAGTAGGCCATCATCTGCGATCTGTATCACTGCGTCCCTCTCTACGAATTGAACCTGCTTGCTTACGTACCTACACAGTACATTCTCAATAGAATGCCATCTGATCGTACCACAACTAAAACTGTACCCGAATCCAATGAATAACACGTGTGAGCGCATATTTCACGGTTGACAAGACCTGCTCAAAGTTCAGGCACGTGCATGTGCATGATGCGATCTCCATGTCCCCCCATGAATTTGTTATGTCCGTCCATGCCCGCGTGGATTGCGCCACTATACTACATAGACAGGCAATAGCGCAATACGCAAAATGCTGTCGACAAATCATTTTCCTACACGCCCCAGTGACAACACAAACTGGTCAATGCCACAGCAACATACATACGAAAGTGTCAGCAACTGTCCACTGGTCACTGACAAGTGTCCACCACCCTTTCCTTTCACTAGCACATTCTTGACCAAGTTAAAGGGCGTCGATACAACAACCGAATAGACTGTCTTGGTGTCTGTTGTGCACCCTTGTTGTCGTGCTGTCAAGTCAATCAAGACGAGGTAGCATCTTAATGCCACTCATGCGTCGCGGATTTGCGAAGGTTAGAGGAGAGAGGTGCCAGACAGGGTACTCTGGGGTAAACCCAGCCATGGGAAAATCCGGCCACCAAAGTTTTAGGGTTGCTTCTCTCAGCAACCATGGGCCGATTGAGAGAATTATGGATACCGATCGATTCCTTGAACTTTCCTCTTTCAAATGAGCTGTTTGGTTCATTATTTGCTGAAACCAGAAAGCTCAAAGGAGTTTAGGTGGCCGGGTTTACCCCATGGCCAGGTTTACCCCACAATATCCTAATTGTACTGTAACTTTTCCTATCCCTATTCCTATCGCGACCACACCGAATTGAATGGCTGCAAGGAATCGACGAGTGTGTGTGTAATCAACCCGAGACGAATCGGGAAAAAAGAGAGTGACCCCTCCTGACCGCTACATGACATCCCAACATAGAACTGGACTAATCATGCACCTACTGTATGTACGATGTACCTCCTACCGAACAGTAAACAAATATTTGAGCACTAAACCAATAAAGGGAGGTGCCAATAAAAGCGGGACCTTCCCTGTATTCATAATACGAGAGAATGGTATCAACTTTCCATCGGAAAGCTTAGCTTTTCCCACACCTCTTATCCGTAGGTCTGAACAAGGATGTGGAGTACAGGATGGGTAGCTCTGAAGAAAAACCCGTAAACGAAGTTGCTGTCAAATTATGCTGCATTTAGCCGAGCGACAGCGAACCAGAGCGAAGTCGTGGGTCGGGGGTTCCATACAAACAAATACTCGAAATTGATCAAAGATTTTGAGGACAAAAAAATTTTCCGAAAATGACGTCATTTCCCAGAGATCCAGGCCGTTTTCGGCCAAAGAGGCCAAAAAAGCGCAAATCCAGCACCTTCAGGGGCCTATATCTCGACAATGACGTTGTGGCAGAAAGTTGCCGCCATAGTGAAACCTACCCGGAAGGACCCCCTCTTTCACGCCTTACCACTGACAGACCACTAGTTAAGAAAGGTTTTCTGTAGCGGTTGCATAGTACGTAGAAGGGGGGTACTTTTTGTAAATCGAGATAATATGCCTATCGGATTCCCCATCAAAAACTGCATATGTTGATGAAGTTTTAGGAAAAAATTTGTTCAGGCATCATCGAGATATTGATGGCCAAAGGTGGGCAGGTCGCATTTTTGCCGTTTTTCAACGTTTTTAGCTATATTTAAGCAACCGCAGGGGTTAGAGGGCTACAATTTGGCACGCGGAAAGATCCCATAGGGACCCAAGTCTGGACCAATTTTGAGCCCAATCGGCCACCTGTTTGGCGAGATATAGCGTCACAAAGTGCATTTCTGTATATTTTGCACCTGTTGCAAATTTAGTTTTTTGAATACCACGGCGTGAATACATGCCCTGCACGGGGTAAAATTTTGACAGAAAGTAGAGAAGGGTTAGGCCTAAAAACTTTAGTACTACCGCAAAAAATCTCTATAATTGGAATTGGGACTACAGTCCTCTCGAATAGTGAAAAATACAGCAAAAATTTTCCCGCCTTTTTTATTTTTCAAGATAAATGAGCAATACCACTAAAATTTTTGCCTCGTAAGTAGCCTATCTTATGTAGAATTTGATGTAGATTTCAAAAATAAAATTGATTTTCCCTAAAAATTTAACCCCTAGCATATAATTTTGCAAAAGTAGTATATTTTTGTGAATTTAGGGTAAGGGTTAAATTTTTTGGGAAAAACAATTTTATTTTTGAAATCTACATCAAATTTACATAAGATAGGCTACTTACGAGGAAAAAATTTCAGTGGTATTGCTCATTTATCTTGAAAAATAAAAAAGGCGGGAAAATTTTTGCTGTATTTTTGACTATTCGAGAGGACTGTAGTCCCAATTCCAATTATAGAGATTTTTTGCGGTAGTACTAAAGTTTTTAGGCCTAACCCTTCTCTACTTGCTGTCAAAATTTTACCCCGTGCAGGGCATGTATTCACGCCGTGGTATTCAAAAAACTAAATTTGCAACAGGTGCAAAATATACAGAAATGCACTTTGTGACGCTATATCTCGCCACACAGGTGGCCGATTGGGCTCAAAATTGGTCCAGACTTGGGTCCCTAGGGGATGTATGTGTTTACCAAATTGTAGCCCTCTAAGCCCTTCGGTTGCTGAAATATGGCTAAAAACGTTGAAAAACGGCAAAAATGCGACCTGCCCACCTTTACCCAAGAATATCTCGATAATGCCTGAACAAATTTTTTCCTAAAACTTCATCAACATATGCAGTTTTTGATGGGGAATCCGATAAGCATATTATCTCGATTCACAAAAAGTACCCCCCTTCCGCCTATACTGCAGGCTACTCTCAATCCTTACAGAAAACGTCTCTTAAGGCCTAACACGTTTATTGAACCATATCTTTTCTTCTTAAAAAAATGCACCAACCTTAAATTTATTTTTCCTTTGATATTAGACCACCATTAGATGCGCCTGATCAAGCTGATTCCGAATATGCCACTGGTGTCTGCAAAATTTGCATAATTTCAGGAGTTATGACCCTCCAAAGTGCCCCTACTTTCCAAAAATCGCGATTTTTAGCGTTTCTAAAGTCATAAGGGGTTAAATTTTAAAACAAATTTTTCTGATCTAGTTTTATGCGTAGAATCCGAATTTGACCTTGATTTTTCCATTTTCCCACATTTAAGGCCTTATTTTCACGATTTGAAATCTGAAAAGTAGAAAATGGCAAAAATAAGGCCTTAAATGTGGGAAAATGGAAAAATCAAGGTCAAATTCGGATTCTACGCATAAAACTAGGTCAGAAAAATTTGTTTTAAATTTTAACCCCTTATGACTTTAGAAACGCTAAAAATCGCGATTTTTGGAAAGTAGGGGCACTTTGGAGGGTCATAACTCCTGAAATTATGCAAATTTTGCAGACACCAGTGGCATATTCGGAATCAGCTTGATCAGGCGCATCTAATGGTGGTGTAATATCAAAGGAAAAATAAATTTAAGGTTGGTGGATTTTTTGATAAAGAAAAGATATGGTTCAATAAACGTGTTAGGCCTTAAGGCAAGGTTTCCCTGGTGTGTGCATTGTTCACGGACACCCTCAAAATTTCGCATTTCCTATTCGGTTCATAAATAAGTACTACAACACATGGGGAATCGAATGCAAAAAACCGCATCTCAAAATTCCCCCTCGTTGACGAGTTATACATGCCCAAACCCTCCTGACCATTTTAAGGCGAAAATTACATAAAATGCACTCTTTTTAGGTTCCAGTGGACGTAGCCGGCTGAAATTTTGTACACACATACCCCCTATGGGACCCTACCTGCAGGGAAATTTTTAGCCTTCTAGCCCTCTTCACACTGGAGTTATGGCGTTTTACAGTAAATTTTCATGCAAACTGGGGCTAGATTTTTTTAGGTTATATGCCTATAGCTCATTAGATACAGTACCGGCCGCTCTGAAAATTTTTATCCCTTTAGGTAACCCATTATAGTTTTCGAAAATACAAAAAGAAAAAATTCGGTAGTGGTCCATGAAAGAGAACGGTCCTCATGAATAGTGAAAAATTCAGGAAAAATTTTCCCGCCTTTTTCTATTATTCAAGATAAATGAGCAATACCACTGGAGCTTCTTCCTAAAAAGTAACCTATCTTATGTAGAATTTGATGTAGATTTCAAAAATAAAATTGATTTTCCAAAAAATTTAACCCTTACCCAAAATTCTCAAAAATATCTCAAAAATATACAACTATTGCAAAATTATATGCTAGGGGTTAAATTTTTTTGAAAAACTAATTTTATTTTCCTGCAGGTAGGGTTCCATAGGGGTATGTGTATACAAAATTTCAGCCGGCTGCGTCCACTGGAACCTAAAAAGAATGCATTTTATGTAATTTTCGCCTTAAAATGGGTCAGGAGGGTTTGCGCATCTATAACTCCTCAACGAGGGCGAATTTTGAGATGCGGTTTTTTGCATTCGATTCCCCATGTGTTGTAGTACTTATTTATGAACCGAACAGGAAATGTGAAATATTGAGGGTGTCCGGCCTTCTATAGTCAGACTCTCACACGACTCAGAAACCTTGCCTTAACTAGTGGTCAGTCAGTGGTAAGGCGTGAAAGAGGGGGTCCTTCCGGGTAGGTTTCACTATGGCGGCAACTTTCTGCCACAACGTCATTGTCGAGATATAGGCCCCTGAAGGTGCTGGATTTGCGCTTTTTTGGCCTCTTTGGCCGAAAACGGCCTGGATCTCTGGGAAATGACGTCATTTTCGGAAAATTTTTTTGTCCTCAAAATCTTTGATCAATTTCGAGTATTTGTTTGTATGGAGCCCCCGACCCACGACTTCGCTCTGGTTCGCTGTCGCTCGGCTAAATGCAGCATAATTTCACAGCAACTTCGTTTACGGGTTTTTCTTCAGAGCTACCCATCCTGTACTCCACATCCTTGGTCTGAATGGGGTATCTACCTAAATATTACTGTTGACACCACTATCTTTTGGACGTTTTCATTAGGACTGGAGCATTATTTTGTGAATGACAATAATTATGATACAAAGAACAAAAGGGGCCCCAACTTACTGATGAAGTAATAATCCCTGCCTTCACGAAATTCCAGCCCGTTCGGATTGGGCGTGTAGAGGCGAAAAAAGACGGTGATGGGGAGACTGGAGGAGGGAGAGCTGGAGCACATCCCTGCCACTGGAGCACCCATCGGCAGCTTGCACACGTCTGCGGATTCCTTGTCAACCTGAAACGGAACATCATCTTTACGAGTCCACCCAAAAACTGAAGAATATTGCAACTTTTTCGAGTTCATTCAAATGTCTTCTGGTACGTACGCACGATACGTGTTCACAGTTACAGTTTTCGCAGTATTCCCCTGTTTTTACAACGCCCCCATGTAGCTTCCCCCAGCTTACCCTAGACAAACGACCTATAACAACTACATCCCATATACCATGTAAATGATAGACTCTTCCACTGGATACATTGCCATATGTCGATCAGCTGACGGACAGATGAAATTGAGCTTATCCCCCATTCTGACGCTGATGTCATGATAGGACCTGTTGTTTGGCGCAAAACTGAAACATACACACACTCATACATATACATATATGCTGACGTCTGTCACAAAATACACACAGACAATCGGGGCAATGTATATGTGTACAGACGTGTCGCTAATCCCTTAGGTGCCAACCTGATGACACACCGTGTTCATGACACTGCGTATTTATTATGCACCATATTTTTTATCTGGAAGAAGGAAATGTGGGATTTGGTTAGCAGGTTGTGGTGAGGATTATCCTACGCAACTGTCGAGCGAAATAATGTCTGGCAGTATTATGGCGCATTCACATGGCCGGAGACATCGCTCAGGGCGTAGCTCGGTGTGTCCATGGCTAGACACATGCAAAGGGAAGAACAGCCATGGATGCGCCTGGCATACGACGAGTGCATTTCCTTCCAATGTGAATGAGCCATAAATCGGCGAGAGCATGCACAATATCGACAAAATTCCACAAGTGACAGATGTGAAAATAATATCGTCAAATTCGTCAACATCGGCAAAAAATTGACCGAAAAGCCCCTTTTGAAGCGTGTCATCATGGGTCCATTCACATGAAAGAAAAATGCGCTCGGCGTACGCCCGGTGCATCCAAGGGCTGTCCATGCATGATGTGAATGGGCCATGATCACACATCAGGGCAAAAAATATCACAGTATCCCATCATTTTGCCCAAAGTGAGTCATTTATATGAAAATCCCTTTTCCCCCTGACCTTTCCGTCTTATGTCCACCTTTTCAGTTTTCACATCTCCAAAAAAGAACACCAGCTACTTGTCCCTTTTTCAAGGGTCCCTGGTCCCATCATCCAAGCGTTCAAGAATCAGCAACCAAATCTCTTTTTTTTCGCCTGCCCGCATTTCTTCCCCCTCCCTATTCGGTGTCCTATCTTCGTTCTTTCAAATAATCTCATCATACTAATCGCATTTTGCCCCCAGCAATATTGGCGAGATCGGTGACCATTTTGATCATTTCGCCCCTTTCTTTGTCGGCAAAGGTGTCTGACACCATTAGAAGGTGTCCGTCAAATGAATATTATCATGTGCGAGATAGTAGGGGGCCAAAACCCCGGTGGCAAAGCGGTAAAGATGAGGTTTCAAAGTGAGAAACAAATCATCCGCACCCCATCTTCTGGCCCATAAAAGTGCAATGGAATGCCCACTCGTTGTGTACAATTTTTATAGCCTCGTTAAGACACCTCGTTTCTAGTCTTTTATCGCCCCTTCTTTACACAGTAGTACAGTACGTAGTGTACTGTCAAACCACTGACTATACTAAAACTAGACATACCGGTCAGTACAAAAGCGCCGACCGTGTCGTAATAAATGCCCTGCAAAGAATTCTTTCGGTACAGTGTGTATGGGTATTTTGGACATTGGCCGCCGACAAAGCCCAAACATGATGTATCTGTTGTCCCCACAGGGGTGACTGTTTTTCGTAACAGTTCATTTCTGTCGGTCGGTCCGTTTTGCCCCAGAGTTTAGGCCCTTTCTCACCTGTAGTGAGAGAAAGAATTCGTTGCACAGTAAACATAGCAAAAGGAACTGTTTGCGCCGTACTTTTGCTGGAGCCACAAAACTGTCTGTCATTAAGGTCCGACCGGGCGGCCTTATTTGGTCTTTCGGTGGACTCGTGAAAAAATAACAAATGATCAAGTCGAAACAAATGGTCGACCCCGGTTGGTCCGACAGGAACGGCGAAAAGATTTATGGCACCGAAAAGGTCGGTATGCACTTATGTACAGTACACCTTCATCCTACTGTACAATAGCGTACCTACGTAGCAAAAAGTCCAACGCGTACATTTCTTTCTGGATCAAACCTTTCCCTTTGGTCACGAACTTTGCCCCGAAAAAATTTTGTGCCCAACAAAAAGGCTTTTTGCTTGCGTTGCAGAAGCTATTTCGTCTGACCTATGGCGCTAAAAGTTGTGTCGAAATGCGTAAAATGGCTGTAAGGCGAGTGTATGTAGGGAGGTAGTTCGGAAGAAAAAACGTCTGCAAAGGCACAAAGTCGAATCGAAGTGTGGAGGGGCATAAAAAACCGGCAGCAACATCAACCGCAATCCAGACATATAGGTACAATACGTACGCAGGTATTACCAAAAGGAGCAGACAAAAGCATCTCCTGACAGCGCCGATTTTTATCACCTTTAAAACCATAGCAAAACGCCAAACGGCAGGTTGGCCTTTTCACGCTCGATCAGCTGTAACGCAGCTGCTGCTATGTTGGTTTGATATTTTTATGAAAGAACAGGCGACCCCTCGACTGTATTCACCATTCTCTTTAGAATTTTAGTTTTGGTTCATACACTACTGTATCAATTTTTATTTTTATTTTTGCTTGCGACTAGTAAATTTCTCAATCAATTACTACTGTAGTTTGTTGCTTGCGCTTCACGAAAATTGCCAAAAGCCAAAAATAGTCGAGGATCGATTCCAAAAAAGAGAATTATGAATAACAGAAGAGAGCTCAAAGTGCGGCAGTATTTATTTTGACTGAGTCAGGCTGCCAAATATGGTAGCAAACAACCAGCAGCTGTACGTATTATCAAGAGCCCATACCGTTAGAGAGTAAGACACAAGGCTTTAGTACTGAGAAATAGGGCAGCAAAGCTTATCGGCTGGCTGTCACAGCTTCCAATAGGGCTACAGATTCGAAACTTAGCTCACGCAAATGCTGAAAGTCTCAGCTTTTTCATGGTGCAAAAATTATTCAGATCCGACCACGGAAAGTGGTCAAAACTTTTGATTCTTTGAACCCGGTTTATGCGCGAAATACGCGCCCCCGAAAAACAAAGCTGTGACCGGCGGCCCCGTAATTACGTAGCCACTAGTCCGCGATGAGTTTGTTGGCCCGTAATTACGTAGCCACAAGTCCGCGATGAGTTTATCTCCGACTGCTGGATCGCTCCGACTGCTGGATCGTAATTACGGGGCCGGCGGTCACAGCTTTGTTTTTCGCGGGCGCGTATTTCCCGCATAAACAGGCTTCAAAGAATCAAAAGTTTTGACCACTTGCCGTGGTCGGATCTGAATAATTTTTGCACCATGAAAAAGCTGAGACTTTCAGCATTTGCGTGAGCTAAGTTTCGAATCTGTAACCCTATTGGAAGCTGTGACAGTCAGCCGATAAGCTTTGCTGCCCTATTTCTCAGTACTAAAGCCTAGTGACGCACTCTCTTACGGTATGGGCTCTTGGTATTATAGTAGCTATAAGCCCGCCCCTTACTTTTCACGCTTCACAGAAGCCGTCTGACTCAAAAAAGTAGCCAAATCCTTGCCAAATATGTAAAGGCGGCTTATGCCCACCTCCCATAATATGCTACACACTTCAAGTTGGGCGCGAGATTTTGTGAATCGGAGCCAGGCACCACTTTGCACCGAACTTTCAGAAAGCTAAACTTCATTCAAACTTAGAAGGAGGTAAAGTACGTATCTTTCCTAGCCCCTACCGACAATAACCCGCCTACAAAGCTGAAATGAAGTCTACCGTAGTTCAGTTGGCACATGTATGTGCGTAATCTCTTGATCTCTGTGATTTCTACCCCCTGTGTCACCTCCTCAATTGGCACTTTTTCTCGACAAACAAAGTGGCGGGAAGGATTTCAATTGCCAAATGTGACACCTGCCTGCACTGACTTTGCCACAATTACACACTTCTCAAACCAATTGCTCAGACTGGAAGAAAATGTGACGCCTTTATCTCGCCAAATATCTCGATGTCACACTTTGCTGTCCTTACCGGGCGGGACTCGGGGGCAGTTTTGTGTCACTTAAACCGAAGCACAGAGCAGTTGTCGGTTCAGTATGCGCGCCCTTTGTCCAAAAAGATAGACGAGCAGTGTCAAAAGATAAATTTGAAAGGATGTTTTCATAACAGCTCTCAGTCTCTGTTTCTATGCCTTGTGTCCGTCCGGCCGTAAAGTGGCTGGAACAAAAGATTTATGGCATCCGCTATGCGCGTACGGTAGGCCATAAAATACGTGTGACATTTTGTGAGTGTTCTGGAGAGAAAGGAAAGAACAATGGCAGGGACTTCAGGCAGACCCTCAATAAAGCATATTTCCCGCATTCAATAACCAAACCACCCAAGAGCTGTAAACATTGACGTCTCTGTGCAATAAAAAGTTCATAAAAGTAATGGTATAGGCTAGTGGCCGTTACTGGCACTTTCAAAAATTTCAGTAAGTAAAAGGTAAATACCTTTTCAATGGAAAATAGCCAGTAAGTAAAAAGTAATTACTGGTACTGGCGCTTTCAAACTGCCAGTAAAAGGTAAAACCGTGCCAGTAACCAGTAAAGTAAAAGTAAAAATGCAAAATTTTATGGCCATGTTTCCTGTTGACTACATATGCTTTTCTGGTTGTCAATTTTCTTTTTTATTGTATTCGGGTGAATCTTCATACATATGGCTTGGCTATACTAAATAGTATTACCTTTCAAAGTCCACCTACCAAAACATAGGAATGAAGAGCGCTGCAACGCCAATACGTATGTACAGACATACGTACGTAAGTACAGGTATCGTTCATGTGCAACCTCTACATACTACTTTCTGCATATCGTTCACATGGGCCAACATGACGAAGTGGTCCCAGGCCTACCCTGCATGCTATGCGCGTTATAGGCCTAGGTATGTACTGTACGTAATGTAGCTGGATGGAGGAGTCGGTGGCATGATCAGAGAATCTAAAATGACTTACTACAAAGAAAATTTTCCTTTTCCCAACTGGAAATGCGTCAGTAAATTCACTAAAAATCTTTCTACCACAGGGCTAAATTACGAGAACAACGCCCAAATTTTACTTTTTACTTTTACTAAAATTTTGCCAGTACCGGTAAAAAAAATTAGCCAGCCAGTAAAGTAAAAGTAAAATACCGGCAGCACTGCCAGTAAAAGTAAGGTAAAAGTAATTACTGGCAGCAATATTTTTGCCAGTAAGCCAGTAAAAGTACCGGTAATTTACTGGTGACGGCCACTAGTATAGGCCTACATAAAGGATAAAAGGCAGTTCGTTTGTGCGGGAGAGCTCATAATGCAACGATCTTTGGGATTGCGACCACTGCCGGGGATTCCTTGCAGTAAACATGACATGAGCTCGGTGTGCCAAAATTACATGCAGTCAACTCGTAAAATTGATGTTTCATTTACCTTCCTTCCACAAAAAAATTTGGCCTTGAGCAGGGTATCTCGGGACAGGACCAAAATTTTTCAAAGCACCCAGAAAAATTTTAAAGCACCCAAAATTGATGAAAATTGACGAATTGATCAGCTAATACCTTGCTAAGAATAGTACCATGGATGGAGCATGCCTAAAGGCTTTCATGCTTCCTTCCTACTTTCCAGCCTTTATGGATGGCCCATGCAGTACAGTACTGTACTATTTTTGTCCAGCAGGACAATTCGCGCTGGTCTTGTGTACGTACAGGGTAGTACATACATATATACGAATCCAATCTACGTATGTGTAGGCCTACATGGCACACACAAGTACGTACATGCATACATAGGCCTACATAGAAAATCCACAAAATTTAGGTGCATGCACAGGCAATCTTTACCTTGCCAGCGCCAGGTAATTAATTTTACCATGCCATGCCTGCCAGCGTGCATTGGGCTACGATCAAATCACATGAGAATTGGGTGAAAATTCGCCGAAGGCGAAAAATTTTTTGAAAAATGATCTCAGAAACGCCAGAAAACGCATCACCGAAGAGCTTTGCGTTGCTGCCTGCGTAAAAAATATTTTTTTCAAAGCACCCTCAGCAAAAATAAAGCACTTTTAAAGCACTTTACAGTCGGGTGCTCAAATCAAAGCACTTTAAAGGAAATAAAGGAAATAAAGCACCTCGAGAAACCCTGCTTGAGCTCTTATGCAAAGTAGGGTTTGATGCCGCGTTCACAATTCGTCCGTATGTCCGACGTACGTCTGTACAGCCTCTATGGCAGCACATCGGACATTTTGTGAACGCGGCATGAATCCGACAATACTAATGCAAATTCAAAGAGGCTTACATGGGATTCAGGCTGTTCCATCGAATTTCGACGATCTTGCGTCGCCTCGTTCGATCCGTGGCAGGTGGAGAGCAGAAAATAACCGAAAGCAGACCGCAAAGGAACATGATTTCAGCAAGCATCAGTAGGCCACAAACAGGCTGCATCACTTCTTGACCTCTGCTTCATTACAGAATGGATGGAGCAGTCAGTGTAAAATTGACAACTCAGTTGTGTAGCTTTCACTCTTTTTCAATAAAATGAGGATCGGTGTTGATTTTCAATAGACGATCAGCTCATTCAGTCGTTCACATCTGCAAATAAAGCATACCGAAAATAAATTTAGCCCGATTCAAACGTGGAAGTTGTGAAGTAAATTCAATAGTTCGTGAAACATCAAGTTCGCGGTTTCGTCCTTTCATTCATCAGTGCAAACAGCATCCAAGTTCGCACCGACGAGACTGCAAGAAAACTTGCACGTCTGAATCCGACAAAATCACGTTCAAACATTACGCAATAATATCTTCACACGTTTCAGCATTCAAAGTCAAACCGTCCGCGCAAGACAGAGCCAGCTATCGTTCAATAGAAAATCATTCTTTCTCACCTGTCCAATGGGTCAACAAGCACTGAAAGAGGTAGAAGAGAAGCGATGACCAATGCAAACCACGTTTTCGAATCGCGGCAAACACAAAAAGCTAGTCGCATTCACATTGAAATGAAGCCTTCAAAAGAACACTGCGTAGCATTCGTTTAGAACGCAAAATCCAGCAGACCAGCAAAACTGCGCAGAAAAACTCGCGCACGTTTGGCCCCGCCCCTTTTACTACGTATAGTATATTTTGACCAATCACAGATAGGGTACGCAAATGCGCACTCTGCCGGTGCAATTGGGAAACACACGGGTCAGTCAACTCAAATTTACTTTCCATACCACAAAATGGCAATAATTTTACTTGATAAAAGAATACTGCCTAGCCCACAAATCACCGTAAATATATTACTAAATAAATGTTTGAAATAAAAATGTGAGTTCTCTTCGCTTTCTTATCACAGCAAGATTAGAACCGAACCCTATTCAAATGCATCAGGAAAATCACAGAAACATACTCGCTCATTATTTCGAGCGCGTCATAAAATCTTTCCCATATCCAATATGATGTATGTATATTGGGGGTCATCGGCACTTTGGAAAATTTCAGTAAGTAAAAAGTAATTACTTTTTAGAAGGCCAAAATCCAGTAAGTAAAAAGTAAATACTGGTACTGGCGCTGCTGGATTGCCAGTAAAAGGTAAAACCCTGCCAGTAACCAGTAAAGTAAAAAGTCAAAAAAAATTTTTTTCACCCCTTTTGATAGTCTCTTCGAAAAATAGTGGTGTTTGGAAGGCCAAGAGCAAGCTAGGAAAAGAGAAAGTGTGCCCATCTGAAGTGGTTTTCATTTCTCATGCAAGTATCTGCAAAATGGTCATCCATATTCGCTCTACTTATCATCCATTCAAAGGCGTAATATTTTTTCCGGCAGCAATTTAGCCTGCATTAGTCGAATTTTTTTACCTTTTTACTTGTCACAATATTTTGCCAGTACCAGTAAAAAATTTTCTGTAGCCAGTAAAGTAAAAGTAAAGTGTCTAACGTGGCTGCCAGTAAAAGTAAGGTAAAAGTAATTACTGGCAGCAAAATTTTTGCCAGTAAGCCAGTAAAAGTACCGGTAATTTACTGGTGACCCCCAATATGTATGTATGTACGTGCACCGTCAATAAAAGAGTAGACAATCGTGCAAGATTATTGGCACTGTAAAATCCGTATCGTATGATAAAAAATATAAAAATAAATATAGGGATTATATAATTTTGGTATGATCATGTCGTGTATTGCCGGAAGGGAAGAATGATATTGATGGCCTAATCCTATTTTTATCAGCTGCTCGACGCTTGGTTGGTTACATTCTCGATTGCTGCTTGAGCTTTCTGTCCAAATTTTCTGCCAATTTATCAAGGAATTCGAACGTGTTGAGATAATCCTTGCGCTCAACTCTGCAAAGAATTGTTTACTACTATCGTATTTCTCTTTGAATGACTCTATTCGCCTTTGTAGGACTGACAACCCGTAAAAAAATAAAGTAAAAGTGGCTAGCTAGCTAGCTACTGTTTGTTGATCATCCTGTTCATACCACTCTCCTTTTCCACAAATTACCAATTTTTGATTATACAAAAGCAGTCAAGTAAAGTAAAATAAATACCCAGCAAATGTATGTACAACCACCAGATAGCAGGAACGCACAAGAATGATATTGAAGCCACAATCACTAATTTTTTTCCCTTCTCAACTGGAAATTAGGTTGGAGTGGCCCAAATTACCCCGAACTATCATATCGGATTGTACACTCGCGCATGCATGCATACCCGGCTCCTTTGATGCAGATGGACAAATCCTTGGTCATGAATCCCGCCTCTATCGTTTCCACGCACACCTTCTCCAAGGCGTTCGCAAATTCCGCCAACTCCCCGTTGTCGTCCAGTTTGGCGCGGTGTGAAAAGCCACGCGTCCAGGCAAAGATGGAAGCTGCAACAATAGCACGTAAATGCAATACCGTATATACCGGTGCATAGCCTCGGGCTATGCAAAAAAATGAGAGGTCCTATGTGGGGGTACATATGTACAGTAAATGTGGGGTCCTATGTACGCATTGGACATGATTTTTTGCCACTATGGGGATATGGGGTATGCATTAGGGGGAGCTATGCACCGGGAAATACGGAAAGAAAATGGGATACGTCGACACATATCTAAACTTACACTAAATAGCCTACAGTACCACTAACTAACGCAATCGATAAATTCTCCCAGCTTTATTGTTGTCCTACCTATTGGATTAGTGGAAGTCTCTTTTCCTTGCTGATGCATACGGTAGTGTCTGGTCACAGTTCCATGAGCTGCCTCAGCCTCCACCGTCTTCCCATCCGGACAAACCAGAACGCTCGTCATCATGCCCAGCGATCCATAACCTAAACCACATCTCACGCACATAAGTACACTGTACGACAAACATTTACCAGCAACGTAAGCATGGCTACTGTATATTCACCAGTTGCGCTGAAAATTTCTTGGTGGTCGCGAGCTGACCCCTTTGCTTTTCAGTGCGGTTCTTAATCGGTTGGTCAGCTCGCGACCACACAAATTATTCCTAGCGCAAGTAGCGAATAGTACAGCTGAGTACATACAACTTTTCAAAGGCAAAAATATTCGGAAAGTCAAACCTTGCGCCACGCTATCCGATTGCACGTCGCCGTCGTAATTCTTGCAGGCCCACACGAAACCGCCGGCTGATTTCATAGCCTGCGCTACCATATCGTCGATCAGACGATGCTCGTACCAGAGTTTCTTGGCTTCGAACTGCTTCTGGTACTCTCTGCGCAGAAGACAAATGTATTTTAAAATTAATTTCTGCTTTAGCAAGAATAAGGGCTCTTGTTGAGCAGTTTAGTACTAGTTGATAAACTTGAACAGCTTACTTCTCATAGATTTCCTGAAAGATATCCTTGAAGCGGCCGTCGTATTGCTTCAAAATCGTGTTTTTCGTGCTAAAATACCAAATACGGCATACTCTTATCTTCATAAAAGCATACGCATGCATGCATACAATAACCTAAACATACGGAAGCAAAAACACAAAGGGCAACATAGGACGGATATGCCCCATCGGCGGTTTAACTCTCTCCGATATGGGATGGTCCGCTGGACCCGGATTGGCCCGCGGGCCAGCCCATATCGGAGACAGTTAACCCCACGCTATCCTACTGTACCGTATGTCTCACCTGAGGTACAGAGGCATATCCCTGGAGAGGGCGTACTGGAATGAGCAGTGAGCGAAGTCGCGTATGGACTTGTCCGTGTTGTACATGCACAGGACGACGCCCCCCGTTTCCGTGAACTCGAACACGTCGTGGGCGATTGCCTCCTTCTCCCCACCACTTCCCGCGCTCGGCGTCCAAGTTACGCGCACCTTACCAGGACCTGGCGCCACGAAATCTGTCGCCTTGTACTGAAAATAGTAAGCTGCACGTTTAAACCATACTGAAAATGACTGCCACAACTACCACTAACTTTATGCGCGGTGGTGCGCACCGGTGCGAATACAGTAGTAGTTGTAGCAGGTCGTATTCAGTATGGGTTAACACGAAAAAACCGGAAGAAAATGGGAAATTGTGAACATCTACCATTCGGACACACTGGTAGATAGATTTGAGGAGTGGCAATACCTGGTACGTAAGTAACCAGCGCCTGTTACGCCAGAAAGGTCGAAAATACCGACAAATTACCAGCGTACCAAATTACCCACAAATTACCAAATTACCGGGTTTGCCGCCTACTGTACACAATGTAGACGTATCATTGGGTAAATCCGGCCGTCCACGAAGAAAGAACGGCCTTCTTCAGTACTACGTACGTATTTGGCCGGGTTTACCCCAGAGTACCCTACCTGATCTCCGTAGGCGTGACGCCCGATGATGATTGGTTTGGTCCAGCAGGTGACCAATCGCGGAATGTTGGCGCAGATGATGGGCTCTCGAAAGACCGTACCGCCCAGGATGTTACGAATGGTGCCATTGGGACTGCGCCACATTTTTTTCAACTTGAATTCTGCACATACAGTAAGGAAGGAAACTTACCCAAAGCAACCATAAAGGACGTAGGGTACTGTGGGGTAAACCCGGCCATGAGGTAAGTAAATCCGGCCGCCTAAGCTCCTGTGAACTTGCTGTTTTAGCAAATGATGAACCAAATAGCTCATTTGAAAAAGGGGAGGTCAAGGAATCGATTGATCTCATTATCAGCCTCATTCAGTCTATTGGTTGCTGATGCAGTCTATTGGATTTTTCCATGGCCGGGTTTTCTCCATATCCATAGTACCAATCATGGACGTAAACCATGTAATTGCCGCGGAACCAAAATCAAGCTGAAGCTATGCCGCGGACAGATTAGATTAGACGTACGAAAAAAAGCATGGACAGCCACGGACCTTCAAACTCAGGCCTACGTACGTATTTTACGTACTGCACGAACCTTCCACTCGCGCTTCATCAGGTGTAATCGTAGCGCATTTCACGCCCACGTTGTAGCGCTTGATAGCGTTGGCACAGTCCACCGTAACTGAAACAGATGTCTCATGTGAATGAGCCCTGAAATACGTACATGCACGGACGTGTGTACTGTAATGTACGTACTTTGATCATTGGTTGCGTCTCGCTGTTCCAGGGACAAGTCGAAGGTATGCAGCTCGTTCAGTTCCAAGTAGGGAAAGAGTAGCTTCTCTTTGATCAACTCCCAGATGATTCGAGTCATCTCGTCGCCTTTCACCTCCACAATAGGACCACCTGCAGCACACTGCTGGTATTTATTAAACACATACCACGAAAAGCCGACAAATTATAAGCATTTTAGAGGTTGCATATCATAGTAATCAGCCTGTATAAACAGACAACAATTCAACAACAGCTGAACAAATTGTTGCCAAGAATGTCGGTTTTTCGGGGTATGTGTTAAAACTGAGCAGTGGGCACTTCGATCATGCATGACCAAAACAGCTCAGCGGAGTATTCGCTACTTGCGCTAGAATTATGGGTACAGAAGATAAATGCTCGTGACCACCCGTAATTCTAAGCGTTAAGTTGCAAATACTACTGCCATTGACTAGCTGTACATAAGTGGTTTCTTGGGCTATCTATCAGTATTAGCAGCCAGCACATACATTAACTACGTACATGTACATCAGCGTCCATCCCACCATATAGCACGATCGTGTTATACATTCTTGTCCAATCACTCACATTTTATCTTTCCTCCTTTGACGCTCACCATTTTGGTACCCAATGCTGCAAGACAAGTGAGCTTTCCTTCACGCTCAAGCAAAATAACACAGCCTGAAATGAACTCAAGAAAAGCACGTGTACAAAAGAAACGCAAAAGCATCAACAGCAGAAAATAAGATTGAGCAAAAAACTCCATAGCCAAAAGCATCAAGTTAAGTTCAAAGATGCTACTGAAGAAACGGTTTATTTCATGACAAAGCACAAAAGAACCCACATCATAGATCATCTGTACTTGTACATAGTACATACGTAAAAGACGTAACAACAACAACAATGAACTTGTAAGAAACGCGCTATGTACGGTACAAAGAACATCTCCAGAAAGCAACGCATAAATCGACACTTCCCTTTTTTTACATGGTCCAATGGGGTAAACCCGGCCACCTACGCTCCACCGACTAAATAGCTCGTTTGAAAGAGGGGCGTTCAAGGAATTGATTGATATCATACTCGTCTCAGTAATCGTTTCATCGGCTGCTGAGATATGCAGGCCTGAGACTCTGGTGGCCGGATTTACCCCAAAGCACCGTAAATGCATCCATTCTTGATACACTCACGATCCCTCCCCCCCCCCCACGCCTTGAACTTCCACTTAGCTCTGCATGCAGCCCTGAAACAATGGTGACCAGATTTTCCCATGGACGGGTTTACCCCAAAGTACCGTACATGCATACACAATATCCATTCTTGCTACAGTCACCATCCCCCCCCCCCTTCTACGCCTTGAACTTCCACTCAGCTCTGCACATGGGACACTGCTGCTGCTGGCCGCTCTGCGAGTTGACCCACTTGATGATGCAGTGCATGTGGAAGCAGTGACTGCACTCGCCCCACACCAGCGGACAGTCGTCGCCCGGCAGCTGGCAGTCCGTGCAGCACGCGTCGAAGGGGAAGCGGCAGATGCCGCACGCGTCGTCCTTCGCCATCCACTTCCACGCGGCAACAGGACGCCAACGCACTATGCACCAGTTGCGTTGTCGCAATATTGGGGATAGTCTGTAAAGCTTCGTGTATAACCCCGGGGGATAAAAATCGTTAGTCCCCGATTCGAGAGGGTTACACATACACGAGGGGAGGGGGGTTAAATTCGAAGGGGAATATACACGAAGCTTTACAGTAGTCTACAGTCTGGCCAGAAAGAGTTCGCCACGGGCCTCATGTCGTCTTGCGTAGTTTGCATGTACTTCTGCAGAATAGGAGTACGCGAAGCACGGACACAAATCCGCAATTGTGACTCAATTTCACGCAATATGACTTGAGTTCTAAAGCGAACTCTTACTGGCCAGACTACAGTCGATAACGACCCCGCAGGGTCGCTATCGACCAACTCCATAGCGACAGCGCAACTGGTCTATACGGACGGTGAGACGGCTGTTGGAGTTGGTGGATGTGGTAGGAGGGGTAGTTGGAGTTGAAGTTGTGGTTGGAGTGGAGGCAGGTTGGGGAAAACTGGAGGTGGAAGTGTCAGCCATGATTCTCTTTATTGACGTCCTAGAAAAGAAAAGCAAGAACAAATCGAGATGGAAGTTGTTGCAGTATAGAACACGTGCGCTAATGGGGCAAAAGAATAGGGTAAAAGCTGGGAGAAATCCGATCATAGAGGGTAACTTAGGGTAATTTCGGCAACCATTTTACCTCACCCAATAGCGGTTTTGCATCCATTTAGGAGGGGCGGCTTTACCCCACGCCACCCTATAAGGTACTGTTGTGGAGTAAGAACCCGGCCACCTGGTGCTGAAGGCCGTTCTTTTACCCCACCAACAAAACAACTGGCCGGGTTTACCCCCAAAATACCCTACGGTTTTACCTTCTGCGGTTCACCGGTAGTATCCTTCCTCAAATCCTTCACAGCCACTCCCAACGCGTCCGGATTTACCCCGAACTCACCGATCAACCTCGTGCAAATCTTCACCGTTTCCTTATCCAATCCCGTATTCAAAATCTTCGAGATTTCGTACAGTGCTACATAACGCACAATACCAAGAATATAACACTCATCGTAAAATTGAAAAGAATGTTTGATTGGTTTGACCACTAACAATTTTTTGGACCTACTTTCTATAGTTTCCTTGTCGTCTGTTATTTTGGACGAAGACTGCTGCTGTTGATTTGGTCCAGACATGAAACAGATCTTTCGCTGAAAATACGAGTAGTACGCAAAAATATATCCAATCCTCTGTTGTATGTGAAGCAATTTCAACGGAAATACTGTATCGATGTATATCCATTGTATGCAAATACGAATTTCAACAGAAATATTGTAGCGCTTGAGCAACGCATATTCAAAAGACCAAGAATAGCCAAAACACTGCCAAATTTTATTATTGCACAGTCACAAATGAGAACAGTAACAAACAACAACAACAACAAAACGGGACAAGCAAACAGAACAGAGAGCAATCGTCAACATCCAGCATATAGCACAAACAAAATATATCAAAACCTAAAAATTCCACGAAAGAAAAGTAAAGCTAAAGGTGCAAAAATAGCATCCAAAACAACCTAAACGAAACTATTACAAACTGAAACTTCTTGAAATACGACAGGCTAGCAAATAGTAGTATGCTATGAACTATAGGCATGAAAAAGCCTATAACTTCTGTCTTTACTTCACATCACTTCTGCTGTTCTTGCATTCCTTGTGATCTGGGCTCAATGCGGAAAGATATCGGGTCTACCTCCTGACGTAAGATTCCAGTGAGAATGAACTCTACCGATTGCACAACTGAAAAAACTTTCCATTGCTCCCATCCAAAATACGATTTCAACACGTGTGCAGTGCACCATATTGATAGTAGGAAAAGCTTACCAACTCCACAGTCAATGAGATTTTGGCACAAATGCAGATCAGTTTCGCAGGTCACAATGAAGAATGGCTTTCCAGTCTACAATAGGAAAGAAATATTTTGCCCTCCCACCAATGAAGCTTACATTACATCAGCGGATAGCGTAAAAGGAACACGCGTACTGTAATGCATATGGGCTAGTACGTCATACCTCGTAGAAATGCGCAATTTGTTTCGCCAGGGGTCGCTCGAGTAGAACTTCACCTCCAGATAACTTTACCAGATCCCGCAAGGTGGAGGGGCCAGGAATAACGCTGGGCGTCAGGTAAAACAGTACGTTCTACACAGCACGTGTGGTAAACATAGGCACAACAAGTGAGGATGTTGAAGGGCTATAAAAGGAACTAACTTGAAACAATTGTCTCTCCCTCGCTTGACAAATGCTCAGCTTGAGGTTGAAGCCGAAGAACTTCTCGTTGCCTTCGTCTTTCACGATAAAATCAATCGGATCTGCACAAAATCATATCTGCCCAATAGAAGTAGCAAAGTAATGTGGGGTAAAATCGGACACCAAGCTTTCCCTCGCCTGGCTCGGTAACTGAACTGGATAAAAGATCTTAAGTTGCCTCATGTTGGAACGCAACCATTTCTCGGTTATCTATGACTGCCTACACTTCTAGCTAATTGAGCACGAGTTAAGATAGCGAGATAGCTTGGTGTTCGATTTCCCCCACGCTACCCCGTAGTACCCTACTCCTCTATCTCTGCCCATAAAATGAATGAGAGAGACTCTTTCCTTACCAAGAAATTGTCCCTGCTTGTAGCTCTGTCGAATCCAGAGTGGTTGCAGGATCAGTCGACCCAGCGTTAAAGCCTCCAGCATCTTTTTCGTTCGTTTCAAATCCGAACAGATCAAATGCGTCGCATCTCGCACGTTTTCCTTCACTTCCCCACCCAACCATCGTACTTTCTACAAGCAAATGCAATAACATGGCACGTAGACAACACAATATGTCATGTAAAAATGTTCAAAGGTAGTGCGGGATAATTTGGGTTGAAATAGTTTAAACCGGGGGTAATTCGGGGGTACTAATTTCGACCGTAGGTAATTTGACCCGGGGGTAATTCGGACCGGGGTAATCCAGATGTGCGCTCTACTTTTTGGTTTGCACGCACATTTGCAGGGTTTCCCCATCGCCTCTCATGACTGAGTTACCTTACCCCCATTTACCCCCCAGCCGGTCCAAATTACCCCACACTTTCGTAAAGAGAAAGTTCCAAAACTAGTCTCGCGGTACAGTGTGGTAATGCGGGGAAAGTCCGGCCGCCCGGACGGCTGGATTTACCCCACAGTCCCTTACAAGCTTCAAAATTACTTGCTTGACGACTTACCCGTTGCAAATTTTCCACTTCGGACGCATAGAGACCCGAGAAGCAGACGACAGGCTTGGAGGTAGTCTGAGTTGCAGCGGTAGTGGAGGAAGAAGAGGTAGCAGTAGTGGTGGCAACTGATATTTCAGTTCTTTTCGCTTCTATTTCAGCGTCATCCGGGGCCGGAGATAATCTGTACGAATACAAATACCGTCGTATTTATCGGTGGATAGCCCCACGGCCACCCCCCCCCCCAATGCATAGCCCATATTGGCAAAACATAGAACTGCCCAATGCATAGCGATAGCCCCATATGTAACTCGTACGTACACTATGTACGTACTTGATCTTTTTGTACGGATACGCCTTCGTGTTCTCATCTGTCTCCAGTCTTTCTTTCCTTTCCGCTGCCGCCTGCCAAATCTCCTGCGTCACGTGAACCGGCACGCGCCAAGAATCTATAACGCACGAAGAAGAATGAGCCACCATACCACCTTATTGCTTCAAAACGCACCCTTCTTAAAACGTACGATACCATGGGGTATACCCGGTCGCCTTATTTATTGGTGGGGGCAAATCCGGCCACTCACGTACACATAAAATGACAGCCCTGGGTTTACCCCATACCCAGGTTTACCGCATAATAGCACCGTCTGGTCAGCTTCATTTGCAACACCCTGTACATACTTATGCATGTACGTTACGTTCGTACTCATGAGATTCATGATAATAGGCACTCTCTGTTCGAAGTATCCGGGGTCGAGGCGAAAATTGTCCGCCTGCGGATTGAACTGGTGATAGTGGGGAATGTTGATCTGGTTGACGGCGGACTGAAAACCGAGGAACAACTCCGTCAACCAGAGCACGTTCAGCACTGGAATCTTAAACTCCTCCGCCTTTTCCACCTTGGCGCCTTCCAAACTGAAGCAAAAACGTGCACAAATAGCGCTGCGAATTCGAAGTTCACGTGTGTAGCGCACAAATCTGACGGTTGCATTGCATCTAGCTCACCTATTCGCAATCAGAAAATGCGTGTGCCTGGACAGGTAACTGTTGAACTTGCCACCAACCGCCGATATCATCTGCATCAGGCAGTATGTCTCGTTTTCGTCGAATCCTGACGTAGAAAAGATCTGTAACAAGCAAACAGGCTCACTTATTAGTACTTACTCGCCGCCGCTCAAAAATAGAAAACCGTCGGATGCGTAGGGTACTGTGGGGTAAATCCGGTCATGAGAAAATTCGGCACTTAAGTTTTAGTGAAAACCTAGAATAGCCAACTCGAAGTACTGTATACTACATGCATACACACATGCTATGCGCATAAATACACACACATACTGTACCTACTATTGCAAAACACTCCAGCATTCCACTCCGCAAGTGACCATAATCAGGCCACCTGCCGCCGAGGGCTGCATATCTCAGCAATCAATGACCGGTTTGAGACAAGTATTCTACCAATCGATTCTTGAACTCTCCTCTTTCAAATGAGCTATTTATTTAGTTCATTATTTGCTAAAACAACAAGTTCAATGGAGCTATTTTTTCAATAGGTTTACCCCACAGTACCCTATCTGAAAACGGCACCAATCTACCACCAAGCTGATTGGTTGATGACGGTGGATGAAATATGGATAACTTCTGTACCTTATTCTTGCACGGCTTGCTATCTGCGAAAGACGATGGAAAGTGTACGGCCTTCCAGGGAAATGTCATCTTCTTGTGCACCAGGCAATCGTTCAACCACTGAGCCGTAACGCATCGCTTGCCCTCTTTTAGCGCCTGCGCAATGCAAAGGAAACATACAGTATCCATCTCCAAGGTCTGTACATTTATGTACCCAAATAACAAAATCACAAAAAGCAAGGGTGTACGTACAGACAGGAAATACCTACATGTTGAGAGCAATGCCTAAAATTTTTTGCGCCCGATTTGGGGTGCAAAATTTCAATGACAGTTTACTGTATTTTGCAAGACTATGAGAAAACGTCCCAACAGTATCTTCGCTATCCATATTTATTTCAATCTCCATGCATGTTTATTGTGTTGTGTATGCGCATAAGTTTTTCCATCGCCCCTCGGGTACGGGAACTGTCGTGACGCCAGCTCAAATATCATGTTTTTCCCATCAAGGGGTGAAAGGCGTCACGAGAAACTATGAAGAAACAAATGCTTACAGCTAGGTTTCCTAATATCTCTATAGCCAAAACATTCTCTGTTAGCGTATAAAATAGCTGTGATTCGTAAGCTCTTGGTGGATCAGGTGGATTGCGGCGGTTAGATCGCGTGGACCAGTAGCGCGTACTACAAACGTTGCTACATACAATATACTATACTATGCCTGCCATACTACTACTACTACTATGATAAAGCTTCTACTATGGCTTTTTCTCTTTCTTTGTCGTTTCGACAAGTGGCGCAGTCAGTCCGCGACGGGCCTCGCGAAGACCGGATGCCTCGACCCTACCTACTTTTGGCTTGGGGAGGGGGTCCCTTTGGCAGGAAATCCAACACTCAACAATGAGATCCAGCCAGCTCACATGCTACGGATGCCAAGCATCATCTAAAGTCAAGGCTGCAGGACCTACTACTCTCACTGGATGCCAAGCATCATCTCATTCTCCTTTCACGTCTGAAGAAACCTGCCAGCCACCTCTCGACCTCACGTCGACACTGCTGGACTCATCAACGGTCCAACCAAACGCATCTCGACCCCCAGTCCCACCTGGGTCCACCCGCACTAGGTGTCTATCCTGGTGTGTCCATCAAAGCCATCATTTGCCACTTGAAACAACCCAGTTGGCACTACTATGCCGGATAAAGACTGGACACTATTTTACTATTACTACTCACTCTCGCTTTCACTCACTGACTCACTCACTCTCAACGCTTCAACTACAAATGTCCAGGTGCAACTTTGTTCGCCGGGAATGTCGTGACGCCAGCTCAAATATCATGTTTTTCCCATCAAGGGGTGAAAGGCGTCACGAGAAACTATGAAGAAACAAATGCTTACAGCTAGGTTTCCTAATATCTCTATAGCCAAAACATTCTCTGTTAGCGTATAAAATAGCTGTGATTCGTAAGCTCTTGGTGGATCAGGTGGATTGCGGCGGTTAGATCGCGTGGACCAGTAGCGCGTACTACAAACGTTGCTACATACAATATACTATACTATGCCTGCCATACTACTACTACTACTATGATAAAGCTTCTACTATGGCTTTTTCTCTTTCTTTGTCGTTTCGACAGGAACAGTTATCGGCATATGCAAATCAATCAGATTTGCATATGCCGACACGGCTGTCTGTCAAAGAACGAGGGGACGCGTGAGTGAGCGAGCAAATCTTTGTCGGACGGGCCCGAGTTAACCCCTCGTCCATTTCGACAGTCGCCGCGACCAAAATGCGACCCCCGTTGACAAAATCGACAAACTGTCCAAAACGCCATCGCCCAGCCGAGGTTCACTTGTAGAATGTGGAAAAATTGATAGAAAAAATGCGACCACAATGCGATATTTTAGTCGCATTTTGGTCGCGGGGACCATCGAAATAGAGGAGGGGTTAATCCCGCAAAAACAAAATGGGCTGACCGCACGCAAACACGGTCAATGCGCTGCAAATTATGAAAACATAAGGCAAAACGCACCGCACACGACAACCATCTCCGGCTATTTATTGACCGACTGGCGAAATTTTCTCAACAGATGTCAAGAGAAAGATGCAAAACAACAAACATAAACATCAGGGCAAACAACAGTGATTTCTACTCGGCTCCCTCCCCCAAAATTGTCGCATGTCCCATCCTCTAATCGCTCCGCCTTTCAAATTCAAGGTCAATTCACAGCAAGCTCTCACGCCTACTATTTATTTTTTTGCTAGGTACACTACGTTGTAGAGTGCTTCTTTGGAAATGTACCTTGGACACCTTTTTTATGGTCCAGCAGCCGTTTTCCAAACATATTGCGCCTTCCGCATTACGTTGCTGACCAGTTCAAAATTTAACCCCTCCTGTATGCTGAGATATGGCTGTTGGTAGGCCCAATTTGCCCCTCACGTGCCCGCCACTTTTTTCAAAAGTTCTTAACATCATTCTACTCCATTTTTTTCGCTGATTTCGGTTTGGGCCATGCCCCTTCGATATTTTGATAAATACACCACCAAAATTGACGAAAATGATCAAATTAGCCAAAATTACCCCTATTCATCAAAATATCGGAGGGGCATGCCCCAAATCGAAATCTGTGAAGAAAATGGAGTAGAATGATGGTAAGAACTTTTGAAAAAAGTGGCGGGCACGTGAGGGGCAATTTGGGCCTACCAGCAGCTATATCTCAGCATACAGGAGGGGTTAAATTTTAAACTGGTCAGCAACGTAATTCGGAAGTCTCAATATGTTTGGAAAACGGCTGCTGGACCATAAAAAAGGTGTCCAAGGTACATTTCCAAAGAAGCACTCTACAACGTAGTGTACCTAGCAAAAAAATAAATAGTAACAAACAAAGCAGCGCTCATCACACGCGACTATGATCCCCGATGTCTTTTCTGTCTTCCCGCGCTGATATCTGTTCTTTTCCCTTGTTCTCCTTTTATCTGTCACTTTTCCTTCGGGTCTCTCTCTTGTGGCTCGCTCGCCCTAAACAACCCAATCTCCTTTCTGTCACTCACTTTTCCTCAGAATCTCGGTCTTCAAAGAAAGAAATCTTGAAGATTGGCGCATTTCAAACCCTTTCGAGCAGTCGGTTGCTCAAACTTAGCTTCTGTCGCTGTGCTCAAAATAAACTTGTTGTCGTCTTTTCAACTCAGCCAAGCAATATTCACGTTCAAAGATACCGTACCCAGCTTCTTTTTAGCACGTGCCCATCCGTGTCAGGCTGTGACCTGTAACCTGTACCGTAGCTAATTGAGAGAATAATTTTTAATAACCGGTGCTGTAATCATACGACACCGTTCATGTTTTCCTTCCTTATGAAGGCCAGGAACGGAGGGCAGTTTATTTTGTAATCAAAATAAAAATGCTGTCATTTCCAGGAAACTTGTCAGTGTAACCGTATTTTGATTAGGTACTTCAAGCTTTGTTTTCATTACTCTCTCTATGTCTTCCCCTAGCATACCTTTGCCCTGCTAATACAATTTGGGACCCTGCCTCAAAAATAAATTTCCGAAGCTCTTAGGCACCGAAAGCTAATTAGTCCCGGATGTTACTAGTTTAGCCTCCTTCATAAGAATGCGTGCCTTGTCTGCCCTTCACACTTCCTTATTTCATCTCGGTAACTCCTAAATCAAATTTACCATCTCCCTGGCTCTAGGCCGTAAGTTGTTCATTTCGTTATCAGTTTCATTCCTTATCAACCGCAAGATTGTCCCAGGTAGGTAGGTAGGGTACTGTGGGGTAAACCCGGACACAGTACATCTCAGCAACCATGCGACCGATTGAGACAAGAATTCTACCAATCGATTCCTTGAACTCTCCTCTTTCAAATGGGCTACCATGTTCATCATTTGATGAAGCGGTAAGTTCAGAAAAGCTTAGGTGTCCGGGTTTACCCCACAGTACCCTACTGCGTAGTTGGAAATAATCCCAGCTGGCAATATTGCTTTTGTTTCCCCTATTTTTAGCCTCGGCCCTCGCAATTTACTTCTGCTTCCTTTCTTAGCTTCTCATCTCATCTTTTATTCTAGCCAAACAAACACTCCACCTACACATCGCGTCCTTCTTGACGAACGAGAGGAAAAGTCTCAGCGAGTCATGTCGTCTAGTGAGAACCAGCCATCGAAAGTTCTATCTTCCGGCACCAAAACTAAGAAGCAACACCTTTGGCATCCGTACGACCTTCCCGACGACAAAAAACAAGCCGAAATCACCAAAATCATGCCGCCGACTACATCTCCTCCTTTCCTTCTGCATTCCCCTGTTTCTTCTCCCACCTCAGGTATGTATGTACGTACATACATACGTACACATAAAGTAATGGCCCACTGCCCTTTACAATAAGTCCGTACGGCTGAGGCCGTTAGGGCAAAAAGAGGACGTTTGACACTTGACAGTAACCCTGCCTATCCTACGCACAGTCATTGCATATGCCCACAGAGGCAGAAATGGCAAGGCCACCGTCCACCGTTTCCTATGTGAATCCAGTCCCACCACACTACCGTATTTACCGGTGCATAGCCCCATGGGGGTATGCAAAATTGAGAGGTCCCATATGGGGGTATGCATAGGGGGGGGGGGGGGGGGTTATGCATTGGGGGGGGGGGGTTATGCATGGGGCATTTTTTATGTTTTTGAGAGGTGCGCAGAGGCATATTTTTTAGGTCAAAAGCACGTGTTTTAGGGCATAATTAAGGTCAAAACACGGTTATTCTAGTACAATACACCCCCAAGCAGGCTTATAGGCATCTTAGCTTGGTGTGGGAGTGGCTATGGGTACTATATGACCAGCTTACATAGGTAGGTTCAGGTACTGTACAGTACATATGGGGGTATGCATAGGGGGGGGGGTTATGCATTGGGCATTTTTTATGTTTTGCCAATATGGGGGTATGCATTGGGGGGGGGGGGTTATGCATTGGGGGGGTTATCTACCGGTAAATACGGTATTTATTCAAAAATTTTCCTCTCTTTCAGTCATAACTACAGCCGCAGTGGCCACCACCAACACCTCCCCAACCGGTCTCTTCCATCCGTTTCTACGGGGGCCTCAGGGCTGGTTCCTATTTCCACCACCACCCATGACCATGAAACCACCTCACCTGTTTCCTGCGCTCATGCGCGCTACTACTATGAGTCCGCCATTATTTGCCGGTGGCGGTGCAAATTCACCACCGATCGGAACAGGAGGTGGCGGGGCGGGTTTAATGGTGGTGAATACGTGTGCGGAGTGCGGAGCTTCGTTTCGGCTGACCAGCGATTTGGTGCAGCACATGCGGAGCAATCATAGAAGCTGTAGCAGTATTGGAAGAAAGAAGCCGGCTCAGCAGCACAGTAAGAATAAGAAAAACGAAACGCAGCAGGTTTTGGATGTGGTCACGGTCGATAAATAATTTACAGTGAAGTGATGAGCAAAAGTGAGCTAAGCGCTGCGATTAAGACTTGAGCACAATGCGACTGCAAACAAAGGAGATACAGTATTATACGAATAGTGACTACAATAATACGCCCGCTTGGCTTGATGTTGGTATGTCTGTACGTATTTGAAATGGTTAGAAAGAGCTGTGATCTGTTATTTGGTGAAAAGCTTAGCGCTGCATGGCATGCATATGGTACCGTGTCTAGTCCAAGGCTAATATTTCACCATATTTGCACTCGAATGTAAATACTATGCGATATAAATAGTAAAGCCACAAAGCAGAACAACGGCCTTCAGTACGAAGTGGCCGGGTGTTTACCCCATTGCCGAACTTACCCCACAGCACCCTATTGCATAGGCAAACATACTGTAGAGTAATGCGGGGTAAACCCGACCATGCGGTAGTAAACACGATCAAATAGTAGTACTGTAGACCATTATTTCTACGTAGGTGGCCGGGTTTACCCCATATTACCCTACATTGGTACGTACTATGCCGTACGTCCGGCCATGCGGTAAACCCGGCCACCTAAGCTCTTTTGAATTTGCTGTTTTAGCAAAATAATGAACCAAATTAATTAGCTCATTTGAAAGAGGGGACTTCAAGGAATCTATTGATATAATATTTGTCTCAATCGGTCCATTGGATGCTGAGAAATGCAGCCCTGAAGCTTAGGTTGCCGGATTTTCCCATGGCCGGGTTTACCCCATTATACCCTGCCTGCATACACGTACCTGTTGCACGACCGGATGCCTGAGCGATTTACCCCATGATTACCCCAATTTACCCATGATTACCCCAATTTACCCTATGATTATCCCAATTTACCCCAAAATTACCCCGAGCCAATTTACCTCAATTTACCCCATGATACCCTGCATACGTACCTGTTGCACGACCGGATGCCTGAGCGATTTACCCCATGATTACCCCAATTTACCCCATAATTACCCCAATTTACCCCATGATTACCCCAAGCCAATTTACCCCAATATACCCCATGATACCCTGCCTGCATACGTACCTGTTGTACGACGGGATGTCTGAGTGATTCGCTGATGACGTGTGTGCATCGCTCCGTGTACATATTCTCCACTTCTCCGCCGTGGGCAACGATCACCAGTTTCCAGTCTCCCACCTCCTTCTGATCCAGCAACCGCTCGTAGTCCACGATCAGGAACACGCAGCCCAACAGACACATCTCTCTCGGCACTACAAAAGCAACGGAGTTTAACATATAGGGTACTATGGGGTAAACCCGGACACCCAAGTTTTTCTGACCTTGCCGCTTCAGCAATTGATGAACATGGTAGCTCATTTGAAAGAGGGGAGCTCAAGGAATCGATTGGTAGAATACTTGTCTCAATCGGTGGTATGGTTCCTGAGACATGTTAGGTGTCCGGGTTCACCCCCGTATTCGGGTTTACCCCATAGTACCCTATATATGTACTAACAGAATAAGCTTGCCCAGCACAAAGACACATGCACCGTGTCTATCTATGCACCACGACTTGCGTCATAGTCCCTGGCACCCTGGAGTCCATAAGAGTACGCATTCGGGTCAACCCGTAAACACGATGTTCCATCCAACCTACCCGTCAAATTCGGATCGTGCCCATAGAACTGGAAGTGTGGCGGGGGCGGCGGTTGCATGGGCCTCTGCTGCATGTACTCCTGTTGGGGCTGTGGCGGCTGCTGTTGTACGTAGCCACTCCCTCCTTCCATCATTTGTTGGGGCTGGGGTTGCTGCTGTTGTTGCTGCTGCTGCTGCATTTGGGGATGCTGCACGTAACGCATTTGTTGCTGCAAGTAAAGAAAAAAGAAACAACTCATTTTCTAAGGGGTGGTATTTGCCAACGGAACTGTAGGATTGTTGTTGCATTTGGGGATGCTGCACGTAACGCATTTGTTGCTGCAAGTAAAGAAAAAAAGGAGTAAATATTATTGTGAGGGTTATTTGGCAAGGGTAATGTGGGATAATTGCGGACAGGGTTATGGGCCATGTTCCATAGCAACTTTCTCTGACCAGATAACACACGAAGAGTCAGCTGCTTTCGGTCAAAGCAGCGGAAAAGCTTAGCGACATGCCCGCAATATTTTCACGGTCGGTCCCTACCTGTGCACGGAAGTAGGGTACAATGGGGTAAACCCGGCCATGAAAAAATCCGGCCACCTAAGTTACAGGCATGCATATCTCAGCAACCAATGGACCAATTGAGACAAATATTCTATCAATCGATTCCTTGGACGCTCCTCTTTCAAATGAGCTATTTGGTTCATCATTTGCTGAAACAGCTTGTTCAAAGGAGCTTAGATGGCCGGGTTTTCCCCCACAGTACCCTATGTTACACCCCCCCCCCCCCCCCTTGCTTATGCCGTGTTTTACCTGAGGAGGCTGCTGTAATCCCCCTGGCGGCGGACCTCGGAAACTGGCACCGCCCATCGTGGGGCTCATTTGACCTTGCGGAGGAGGCTGAGCTGCATAGTAGTGCTGAGGAGGTGGACCCTGCTGTTGCTGGTAGAGCATGCGTTGTTGTTGCGGCTGAGGGGGCACGTAGGGTCGCGTGGCGTACTGGGGATGTGCAGGTTGTTGTTGATAGTACTAGAATAAGCACGAAAACCAGCAATAGCCTTACTTCGAGAAGTAACCGCAAAAAAGCAGAAGAAGGATAATCTCAGTAGTGTAGGGTCGGAAATCCGCACTTTACTCTTTTTCTTTTACGCAAAACGACTGATGCCGCGTTCACCAGACGTCCATCCGTCTGTCCATAAATCCGTAAAGCGTATCTAGGAGTACAAACATGGCACACCGCAAACAACCGTGTACTCCTAGATACGTTTTTACGGACTTTACGGATTTACGGACGTCTGGTGAATGCGGTATAGAGTTCCATAGCGACCAATTACAGCAGTGGCCAGACAATGGACCAGTCGCGCTAAAGAAAATATGGGTGGTCGCTAAGTTTGACCCGTTCGTTTCTCGAGGGGTCAGCTCGCGACAACCCATAACTCTCAGCGCAACCAGTGAATAGTCAAATGCATTACATGTATGTACATACCTACCTGCTGAGCCTGCGGATGTTGATGATATCCCGCCTGCGGGTGATAATAGGCCGCTGCTTGCTGCGGGTGCGGTCTCATCCCCCCTGGGGGTCCCTGCTGCATCTGTGGGGGTGCGGGGCCTCTGTGATACTGTTGGGGGGTTCCCGCGGCCGCCGCGTAGTACTGCGGTGCCCCACGGGAGCCCCCGGGTTGGGGCATCATCCCGCGGGGCTGTTGCTGTGGGGGCGGGGGCATCATGTGCTGCGGGGGGGGGTTGGGGTTGTTGTTGGGGGTGCGGTAGAGCAGGATGGGGGGCGTAGGTGGGGCTCATTTGGGTTGGGGGGCCGGACTGGACCCAGGCCTGCTGCTGTTGGGTCATCTGAAAGCACAGAAAAAGAAACAGTTATTATTTGGCCAGGTTACTATGAGTTCGCTATGGAACTCAAGTACGTGTGCACAAATAAAAGACGAATGCGGATTTCTGTCCGTGCTTTACGCACTCCTATTCTGCAGGAGTACATGCAAACTACACAATACGGCTGGAGTTGCATAGCGAACTCTTGGTGGC
>JASAMW010000496.1:0-19141 GCA_030247985.1 Epsilonema sp. ZAB3_2
AGGAATTACAGTTAACCACCACCGCCAACCTGGTAAAAGAAACGATTGCTTACGTCCCAGCGTCATCCCCATGGTAGCAACGGTGTAAGAGAGAATCAAAACGATGCTGAGTTTCATGTTGGTTGCGGGTGGCTCAGGAACAGTGAATTTTCGTTATGTGCGAGCTTTTCTTTTATTCTAGCAGCTTGTATGCTGAAGTATCGCGGTCGGTATCTGTGGTGAAGGTTAGAAGAGAGCGAAGGAAGAACCAACTGATTGGAAGGAAAGATCTTCAACTGAGTTCAAAACTTGATACGAGCTTACTGTACACGTGCTTATTTAAATTGATAAATAAACAGGAACTGCTAACGTAACCGGAAACGGGTAATAAACAAAAAACAGTATTGTATCACAAGCATTGCATATTCAGGTTTCTGTTGGTGGACTCTGTGAAGTACCTTACGTGAGTTGCGTGCCTACATGCATCACATGCTGTATACTGTATCCATCCAGTTATCATAGCTAATGGAAACATGACCACATGACGATTTGAGGCTTTTACGAACTAATGCCACAGCCATAACCAGCTTTACCTTCATGCTTTTCGTAGAGGGCGCAAAAGAATCTTATTAACTAAAATGTCATCGCGCATTCAATTTTCTAGGCACCTTTCCGGTGAATTTTTATTTTTTTAATTCTTCTTCTAATATTACATTTGCATTCTGGTCACATGAAAATGCATGCAGAGTTGGCCCAAGTTACCCCCCACGCTACATTTTTCGCTAATTGTTATTGCTGACTTTTGGTGATTTGATTGATGATGTGTGCTATTGCAGTTCATACACTGTAGCATAACTAAATTTTCATATTTTCGCTCATCCACGCGAATAAAGTTAATTAGTGTTATTTTCACCTGAGCTTCTCCATAAATAACGGAAGCACGACCAAAAAGTTATTGCCTTTGTGGTATTTCTTTGTGGATTTCTGCCCAGTACAGATACAGAGTCTGAATCTGAAACATGGCCAAGCTCATCCTTTTTGCCGTCGTTTCAGTTGTTCTCTTTGGTAAGCCGCTTACGTATTTATCTGTTGTGGTACAGCAGGGTGCTTTTTTCTCCTAAACAATTTTGATTGCCATTTTCAACAGATTACCCTCCGCCGATTTCGCTCAAGTTTTGCCCACGTATTCCCGAGCGTCGTCATCGTCGTCGTATTTTATTCGAATGGACTTGGACCTAGCCAAAACCAACTGTACCTCGTATCAGAAAAGCGGGAAATATCCATGCCTTGTTTTCAATGCAATACTTTTTATTGGTTTTGATGGATTTGGGCAAAGTTTGAGCGAAATCGGTGCAGGGAAACCTAAATATTGAAATTGGCATTAAAAATCGTTTAGGATAAAATACCACCCTGCAAAGACAAAAATAAAATATAGGCAAAATAAATATAGGCAAAAATATATAATTCTGCTTAGGGGAAGAATGGACGACTATAGTGTAAACGCACAGAGCATCCCTGGCAGATAATTGGCCCCAATTTTGGGTATTTGAAATATCCAATTATTTGGATGTCCAATTAATTGGATTTTACGAAACCATTACATTGAGTTTTACGAAACCATTTTATTGGATATTACGAATCCAAAAAATTGGATAAATCTACTTACAAATAGGAGAGGTGTGCGTCCGTCCGTTCGTGTTCACGCATAGAGAAGAGTGTTACGTAACAGAAAAACTGCCGCAATCCCGCAGCGTAAAGTGATTCACACACCGTAAGTGTGAGTGACGTTGTATAAGTACAAGTCGCATAGAGAAGATCTGTTACGAAACAGAAAGGAAGCAGGGCAGCAGATGATTCATACAGAAGCGTGAGTGACGTAACATGCAAAGAGACGAGGCGATAGGCAAAGCGCGCTCAGAATCTGTCTGCTGAATGCGCAGAACTGTCGAAATCGCCGTTGAACTAAATTATTATTTCATCTACTTACAAATAGGAGAGGTGTCAGTCCTTCCTTCTTTCTGTGTCCACTCACGCATAGAGAAGAGTGTAGTTTCGAAATTGAAAGGCCCCGCGCTAGGGCAGAGAAAATTGATTGAGCTTAATTGATTGATTGATTGATTGATTGATTGACTGATTGATTGATTGTAAGCTTGAGTGATGTAAGCATACGTACAAAGTCGCATAGAGAAGCGTGTTACGAAACAGAAAGGCAGGACGCGCTAGCGCAGCGAAAGTGAATCATGCGCCGAGGTAGGCTAAGTAAGTTATAAGTATTATGGGTACCTAAACATTCCGTGCCAATAATTTCTTCATACACATCACGTATTTCCCTACTTCTGGAGAACGCACGGTAACTGCGAGGGAGAAGCCAGCGAGGCCAGCGAAGCTGGCCGTAGGTGGCTGGTCCAATTAATTGGTAAAACCCATTATAATGGTTTAGTAAAACCCAATGTAATGGTTTCGTAAAAGCCAAAAATTTGGATATCCAATAAAATGGTTTCGTAAAACCCAGTGTAATGGTTTCGTAAAATCCAATTAATTGGATATCCAAATATAATTGGATAGTTCAAATACCCAAAAAATTGGGGCCAATATCTGCCAGGGATGCTCTGTGCGTTTACACTAAGTCGTCCATTCTTCCCCTAAGCAGAATTATATATTTTTGCTATAGGTATGTACATGACGCTGCAGTACATGAGGCCATGGAACTCACATAATTGTCCATGAAACCTTGGTCATACAACATAGGTCCGTATTACATCGGTTCAGCAGGTCAGCAGGTACTAAGTAGACCTACGTGGTTAGGTATACAAATTACGTACATAGTATGTACTACATACGTACATCTGTTTCTGTACAATGGATAGAGGTAGGGGAGGGGAGTAGGGGACGCCGTTTCCAAGTTAGGGACGTCCCCTATATCCACAAAGTTGCCCCAGTCCACCAATAAGAGGATGCGCAGATTCAATAGACGGTGGGTGGGTGTTTCCTAAGTTGGCGGGAGACGTGAATCCCCAGTTGGGGGACAGTTTTGGCGCTTTGAGTGTGTAACTCTGTGCGCGCTAATCGTTCACACTTTCAGAGTCCTTTCTTTGCTGTGGTGTTCTGATGGTCGAGAAGAAAAATTATAGGACATACAGTACATAGGCCTACTGATTTGATTATTGCGTGATTGCTTGCTCTCTATTGTTGCAGTCGCAGTCAATTCTGGGGAGACGCACGGATGTCCTCCCCCTCAGCTTCCGGGCTGTCCTCCCCCACCGGAGATCCCCGAGGAACTGTTGCCGCAATGCCCCCAAGACTGGCAGTGCTGCGGTAACCCAGAGATCGGCGCCTACTGCTGCAAGGAAGATCACACCTGCCTGAACACCCCCGACATGGGATGCGAGGATGAGAACGGCAAACCGAAGACGGGCAAGCCAGCCGACTGCAGCAATTGCCCACCCCCTCCTCCCGGCCCTCCGCCACCAGGCGAATGCCCCACCCCGCCCTGATGGAAGGTGGATGAAATCTTGTGATTAAAGAGCGATAAACGAGGAAAATATTTATTTGACAAGGAGAGCACACTGTTGTAGTTGTTTACTACATATTCATTACCAGGATTACTATACAATATTGCATTAATAAAATTGCAACAGCAGCGAAAATCAAATAGTACGAAAAAAACTGTAACACCTGAGACAACGTAGAAAGAGAGATAAAGTGGAGAGTGGAACTGAACTGGATCTGATAAACTAAGATCAGTCAGATAGCGACTGATCGACGGTCAGACAACTCAAAAAAGTGGATGGAGCCATGTGGAAAATAAAAAGTTATAGGGGGACAGCTATACTATTTGTCATGTAAATGCAATAATTTTCTTTAGCTCTTTAGCGAACTTACCGACATGAAATAAAAAACGCCATTAGCCTAAAAAATAAATAAAATGAAAGAAAAAACAAATTCTTTCGCAATCACATAATTTTCTCCAGAAAAGTTGACATCTGAAACAAGAAAATAATGTGCTAACATTATCAATGCTTGTGTTTCGTTGCAGAATTGGAATCCTGTCACGAGGAAACAATGCGGAAAAATGCGTAGCAGCGGAATTGTTTTTTCTTTCATTTTATTTATTTTTTAGGCTAACGGCGTTTTTTATTTTATGTCGGTAAGTTCGCTAAAGAGCTAAAGAAAATTATTGCATTTACATGACAAATAGTATAGCTGTCCCCCTATAACTTTTTATTTTTCTGTGGGAGCACTGTACGTACTACAGTATGTATTGTAGGCTATGTATGTAATGAACAGCACATAATAAAGAGAAAAGCTTATGATATTTGACCACAGTCGTTGTTCAGTGCAAGTGTTCTAAGTCGTTCTAAGTCGTTCTAAGTCGTTCTAAGTGCAAGCTTATTTACAGGAACCTACTGTTGACAATATTTTGACAATAATATTATTTCAACTATTTTTCTCATCCGAATTGACCTTTCGCCGTTGCAATGCATGTAAAATAAGGTTGGCTATTGTCACGCTTGTTTGATGTTTGTGTTCGTTCGTGCAGCACACATTTGCTCGAGCTTGTCAAGTACACCGTGACCGTACACGTAGTTCTATCAAGGGGTGTTTCATATGTAATAACTCTCCAAATGTTTTGAGCTTCTACCAAAATGTTAAGAGATTTGAGGACAACAGAAGAAATTTGAAAAATTGGACAGCCAGTGCGTGAGTCTACCAATTCTACCAAAATGGTACAGTACTGTACAGTACATGCAAATTTCAGCCATGTAGTCCCTTACGCAGGATGTCATACGGACACAAATTTATGTTTTTCTTCACATATGGGAGAAAACCTGGATATTTCGGTCGAAGTTAGCACTCCACGGATGAGTTATTAAAGGGAGCCCGCTTTAAGGTATTATTAAAGGAATCCATGCACGCGTGTATTATTCGATTCAAGCTATGTTCATTCGAAAGATCATCCTCCGGCCTTTCTATTTCTGCTAGTTTGCCCCATTGAAATCGCCCCCGTGGCTGTGGGGCGAAACCCCCAAATTACTTTCTTGGTGCGACGTATTTTTAGCATTCTTTGAGTATATTTGTAAAAACGGACGACAATTAGCCAAGTTTCCGCTGCAACTTGGCTCTTGTACTCAAAGAATGCGAAAAATACGACGCACCAAAAAAGAAAGATGGGGTTTTCGCCCCACAGCCATGGGGGCAATTTCAATGGGGCAAACTAGCAGAAATAGAAAGTCCGGAGGATGATCTTTTGAATGAACATTTTTAGTTTGAATCGAATAATACACGCGTGCACGGATTCCTTTAAAGAGTTTGGGTTTGTCGAGAAACACAAAAATATCTCAACATTATATACGCTTGGCTACATATTGCAAAACACCGCATTTAAAAAGTGACACTCCACTGTGGGGAACAAACATCCGGAAGAATATATTATGAAGCATCCTGTATTTATTTGCATTCAGCAACTGTTGTTATTTTGTGTCGTATGTTATGTTATTGTTGTTGTTTTTCACCAACAATCCCCTATAAATAGGCGGGAAGTTTTCGGCTCTTGAGGTCGTTCCCAATAGTCGAAGATTTTACCGCCCTGTTGACTGCAGTGCAGCCATCTGAATATGGTCAAGCTCATCCTTCTCGCTGTTGGTTCACTTCTATTCTTCAGTAGGCGAATGGGTTGCGGAGATCGTTCACAGGCTTGCATGTAGGAGACATTGATCCTTTCTGTTGCTGTGTGTCGTTTTCAGTTTGTAATAAAATCTATACTTTTACGTTGTAGTCGCAGTTCATTCTGGGGATACGAAAGGATGTGCTCCTCCAGCGATCCCGGGCTGCGGTCTCCCACCGGAGATCCCTGAAGAAGAGCAGCCGCAATGCCCCAAGAACTGGCAGTGCTGCAATCATAAAGAGATCGGCGCCTAGATACTGCTGCAAAGACAAGTACACTTGCCTGAACACCCCCGACATGGGATGCCGGGATGAGAAGGGCAAGTTGAGGAAAGGCCAGCCAGCCGAATGCAGAAACGGTTGCCCACCCCTTCCACCACCAGGCGATGAATGCCCCACCCCGCCCTGAAGGAGGGTGGAGATGGAATCTTGTGATTAAAGAGCGATGAACGAGGAAAAAATTTTATTTCACCATAAGACTTACAACAGTGTTGTATTTGTTTGATTCATTACCTGGATTACTGTTGCAACAGCAGCGCAAATTATAATACGTAAATAACTGAAACAACTGAGACAGGGAGAGATAAAGTGGAACTGAATGCTCCCATCAAAACCAACAAAATGTTTTGCATTGAAAACAAGGCATGGATATTTCCCGCTTTTACTAAAGCTCACGGTGCAAAACCAAAAAAGCAATAGTTTGCGAAACTGAAATAGGAATTCTCAAAGTTATTTATTTCTCCACATTACTTTCAGCGCATCCCATATATTTCGCAAACTATTGCTTTTTTGTTTTTGCACCGCGAGCTTTAGTAAAAGCGGGAAATATCCATGCCTTGTTTTTAATGCAATACTTTTTGTTGGTTTTCTGGGTGCTATGAACTGAGATCAATCAGATAGCGACTGATCGAAGGTTACTGTAGCTCCGTGTCGTGATTCGGGAAGTGCAGGGTGATTTTGTGGACCTCTGTTTTTTGTGATGACCTATACAGCCCCGGCCCATAATATGCATAGCGTCATGTGTACTGTAGGGTACCTGAACTATGTATATGTAAGCAGGTCATAAGCTACCGTATTTTTGGGTGTATATCCCCCCCGAGTATATCCCCCTCCAGTGTATAACCCCCCATTGACAAAACATAAATTTTGCCCAGTGTATATCCCCCTGGTGTATAACCCCCCATGTACTGGAAGGTACCTACAGTATCCTACCTACGTAAGCTGGTCATAAGCTAACTATAGCTACTCCTACACCAAGCTACTATGCCTATAAGCTTAGCTGAGCATATCTTGTACTAGAATAACCCTGTTTTGACCGCGATTATGCCTTAAAACACTTACATTTGACCTCAAAAACATGCCTCTACACACCTCTCAAAAACATAAATTTTGTCCCATGTATATCCCCCCAGTGTATATCCCCCCAGTGTATAACCCCCCATCAGACCTCTCGATTTTTGTATAGCCCCATGGGGCTATACACCCAAAAATACGGTACCCCTAAAGACACTCCTAATCAAGCTATGCGCTATATCTATAAGCCGGCTTGGGTGTGAATTGTAATCTTACATACTAGTAAAAATATGCCTCTGCGCACCTCTCAAATACATACAACAAAATGTCCCAGGCATAGGCCCGCCCCCCCCCCCCCCCCCACCCCACCCACCCAAATGCATGCCAACCTTTGCATAGCCTCATACAGGATCTCTCGATTTTTGCATAGCCCACCGGTAAGTACGCGGTATAAAGTCTACAGTACTAAATTTGGTCTAAAAATATCGCACGTACAGGGTGTATTGTTTCTCCTGGTGGATTTTGATTGCCAATTTCACCAGGTTACCCTGCACCGATTTCGCTCAAATTTTGCCCACATATTCTCGAGCGTTTAGCATTTACTTGGTAAAAATTTTGAGTTAAAATGCTGCACTGGTAGTGAGAATTATCCCCTTCCTTTCAAAATTGCAATTTCGAGCTTTTTCTACCCACTTTTTCCTGCTAAATGATTGAAAGACTCTTTTTGGAGCACAATGGCTCTTTCCTAAGAGCAAAACAGCTTTACTAAGATGGAACCTAAGCCCTAAACAGCCAAAAACCATTGACAGTATTGGGGCATTGATTGGAGATTGTCTTATTTCTCATCAGTGCTGCTCATGCCTGATCAGTGCTGCATCATCAGTTGATGAGCCCTTATCATCAGATTTGATGACTCCCGAAATCTTTCTGGGGTAGCAGAGAAGAAAAAAGGTCTAAAAGGACAATCCAAAGCCGTTTACCATTTGGAAAAATTGCAGAAGTGCCACTTGTCATGTTTTCCGAAATTTTGAAGGAAGAATTGTAGCAGTAGTCAAAAATTATGGTGAAAATTGTGATTCGTGGTCTGTGCTGTGTTTCTCACTACCAGTACAGCCTTCTAACTCGAAATTTTTACCAAGTAAATGGTAAACGCTCGGGAATATGTGAGCAAAATTTGAGCGAAATCGGTGCAGGGTAACCTGGCAAAATTGGCAATCGAAATCCACCAGGAGAAATAAAACACCCTGTACATAGGCTACATGCTACGTACATACAGGCTACGTATACATAGGCTAACATTCTAGGCTACATAGGCTACACAATTGCACACGTACAGTAGGTGTGTGAATTTCCGAAAAGCATGTGCGCATACGGCTTGAGATGGAGTGTTTGTCGCAAATTAACCCGTCGAATGCAGGTGTTCAGCCAATTGCTAGTACATACGTACACAGGGTTACTGTATTTATCTATACGCAACATATAGGGTACGGGCAACGGGCAAACATATTACGTGTGTACGTAGGTACGTACAATGGTATGAGAAAAAACAGTTGCCCACAGGATTTGTCTAGCAACTTCACTTTTTCCATGCAGGCCAAGTCACAGCGGGACGTGTGAAGAGTTGATGAGAAAGATAGGTCAGGATGCCCTAACAGCAACTTTGATCAAGTGTAATCAACCCAAGACTGCCTACGCAGATTGTAACCTTCTCGGAAGCAGTACGTGTACCTACGCGCACGGTACATAGTACTAACACATACTTACATACCTTCTTCGTGTGATCAAACAAACGTACCAACCGGCCGGATACTGGCAATAAAAGCACCTGCGCGGCTTCATTGACTTTGGCGAAATATCCCACGCTGAGCCCACCACGGTAATTAGTTTTTTGTTTGGAAACTCACGGTCATCCGCATGACACTGCATATACGCAACTACATAGTGCGGCTTCAAAAAGAAGCCACTTCATAATTTCTTATCTTCAAACTGTACACACACAAAACGTCTTTTCAGTCGGCGCTAGAATTACAGAAGGAGAGCTGTCCTGCCCAGTTGTACGGCTACCACACACTGTGCGCTAGTGCTACTTACTTAGCTAGTTACCGTTTTCTTGCCGATTATTCACTAGAAGCGGCTAAGCGAAAGCATGTCGCCTGTGAGAAAACATTTTATCTGCTGCATCCTTATTGCTCTCTATGCCTATGCCATGGAATTTTCTCAAGCAGTTCCGACGCCGCGCCATACTAGCATCACAGATTTTATCGACTCTTTCAATCTTCAACTGGAACAGGTATGTATGTAGGCGACGTACCAAGAATACCAGGCGACTTTTGTTGCTGCTTTTACACCGAAGAATATGAGTTTTTCCAACAACCAAGAATACCAAGAATATCGAAGATTATGAGTCCTGTCCCTTTCGATGTTCCATTCGCAGCTGTAACCAACAAACGCAACGCCCCAAAACCCTGTAAAGCAACGGTCACAAGCTAAAGTAATGATAAAAATTTATTTCTTTAGCCTCAGTTTGAGAAAACCCAAAAGATTTGTCGCAGCGAACGGCGATGGGCCAACTTTTCAGAGGCCGAAAGTAAGTACATCGACAGTAATAATAGATAGATATCCCCTCCATTACCTTCAGAGCATACTGTACTACATAATGGGCTTCGTACATACTGATAGTCACAGACACACCAATATCCAATTATTGGTTTTATGAAACCATTATAAAAAATACCGGTTTGCGGAAACCAGTAAAGTTGGTGCCCCAGTTTACTGAATTATCATCAGTTTTGTATAATTCCAAATTATTGGATAATCTGTCCAATTTTTTGGTTTTTCTAAAAACACATATTTTTCAATAATACCAATATTGATGCGAACATGTATGAGCCAGTGAAGCGATTGCCACTTTCATTGTTACACTACCAAACACACCGTTCTTGTACAAACTACAGTATGTGTACGGTAGGCCTACTACAGTACTGTAGTTGTTGTTTATCGTTGCAGCCATCTCTGGAAAGACTGTGCTTCTACCTGCGATGGACGGCCAGCAACAGTGGTTCTACATTTCATACTGTTTGGAAGAGAAAGGAGCCTGTAGTTTGATACCTTCAATGTAATGATGTACACAATATGCCACGACGTTCAGTATGATCGATGTATAATAGGGTACTGTGGGGTAAACACGGCCACCTATGTACGTACAAACATGCGCCGCTCCTTGAACTTGCTCATTCAGCAAATGATGAACCCCAATATCGATTGACATTATATGAGTCTAACTTGGCCCATTGGTTGCGGCATACAAAAGTAATGGAAAATTGCAAAAGTGATGAACAAAGTGCTGGCCAATATGCATTTTTCCAGTTTCCACATACAAATTTGTACGAAAAATTGAACCTGAACTCGAACTTGAACTCGAAAAAACCCTAATTTTTTGGTGAACCTGAACTCGAACTCAAACTAAAATGCTGCACCTGAACTCGAACTTGAACTCGAATTGTCTAAAATTTTGAACCTATATTATACTACCGTACATTGACGTACGTAAACAGTGGCCCGTTCACATCGGAAGTAGGTAATTATTACGTACTCCCGGCGTATATCCGGCGCACGTTTCCGATGTGAATGAACCATAAGTATGTAGTGGCGATGCCCATGGAAAGCAATAATTTCAAATGGAGAGTGTTTCCAAAGCAAGACATCCATATTGTACGTACATGTACGTACGATCAGAACCCCATAATAGAGAAGGACTGAGCATCTGTGAACAAAAGTTGTGCGCAGAGCTACGCCCGATAAGCGCCAAAAGCGTCCCCCAACTGGGGACCCCGTCCCCCATCTGGGGGACGTCCCCCAACTCGGGGACGCCGTCCCCCAACTGGGGGACGTCCCCCAACTCGGGGACGCCGTCCCCCAACTGGGGGACGCTGGAGGCGACACTCAGCCACATAGTAGGAGGCGCCGCAAAAACTCGTAAACTTGATGTTTCAAGTTTATGTTACACCTGAGACAGGTGGGTGTTTACCCAGGCAAAAAGGTGTGTACAGAATTCTGCACGCACCTTAGAATGCTGGGTAAACACCGACCTGGAGCTCACCGCACAGGTGTACTACTTGTTTCATCCTGTTCTTCAGTGTGTTGAAGAGTGCTTCTCTGGAAATGCACCTTAGGTACCTTTTTATGGTCCAGCAGCCATTTTCCAAACATATTGAGCCTTCCACATTACATTGCTGACCAGTTTGCAATTTAACCCCTCCTGTATGCTGAGATACGGCTGCTGGTAGGCCCAATTTTCCCCCCACTTGCCCGCCACTTTTTTCAAAAATTCTTAGCATCATTCTACTCCATTTTCTTCGCAGATTTCGGTTTGGGGCATGCCCCTTCGATATTTTGATGAATATGGCCTGATATAGTCCAAAACGCGGTAATTTTGGCTAATTTGATCATTTTCGTCAATTTTTGTGGTGTTTTCATCAAAATATCGAAGGGGCATGCCCCAAACCGAAATCTGCGAAGAAAATGGAGTAGAATGATGTTAAGAATTTTTGAAAAAAGTAGCGGGCAAGTGGGGGGAAAATTGGGCCTACCAGCAGCCGTATCTCAGCATACAGGAGGGGTTAAATTGCAAACTGGTCAGCAATGTAATGCGGAAGTCCCAATATGTTTGGAAAATGGCTGCTGGACCATAAAAAGGTACCTAAGGTGCATTTCCAGAGAAGCGCTCTTCAACACACTGAAGAACAGGATGAAAGAAGTAGAACCGTATTTTTGGGTGTATATCCCCCCCTGAGTATATCCCCCCCCAGTGTATAACCCCCCATTGGCAAAACATAAATTTTGTCCAATGTATATCCCCCCTGGTGTATAACCCCCCATGTACTGGAAGGTACCTAACCTACCTATGTAAGCTGGTCATAAGCTAGCTATAGCTACTCCTACAACATGCTACCATGCCTATAAGCTTAGCTGAGCATGTCTTATACTAGAATAACCCTGTTTTGACCGCGATTATGCCTTAAAACACGTACTTTTGACCTCAAAAACATGCCTCTACACACCTCTCAAAAACATAAATTTTGTCCCATGTATATCCCCCCCCCCCCCCAGTGTATATCCCCCCCCCCCCCAGTGTATAACCCCCCATCAGACCTCTCGATTTTTGTATAGCCCCGGGGCTATACACCCAAAAATACGGTAGCATAAACTTGAAACATCAAGTTTATGAGTTTTTGCGGCGCCTCCTACTATGTGGCTGAGTGTCGCCTCCAGCGTCCCCCCAGTTGGAGGACGGCGTCCCCGAGTTGGGGGTCCCAATTGGGGGACGCTTTTGGCGCTTATCGGGCGTAACTCTGCGCACAACTTTTGTTCACAGATGCTCAGTCCTTCTCTATTATGGGGTCCTGGTACGATGTATTTCCTTTTTCAGCTACAGTTCCCAGTGTGAAACTGAATTCGGTGTGACGGCAGCGTACGGGGAAGATCCAGAAACCGGGCAGCTAAGCTTCGAGGAAATCAAAGTTCCTGTAGCCTGCTCCTGCGTAGTTGTACAGCCCTAACCTAATTCTAATTTATTTGCACGTACGTAGGGTAAGTAGTGTGTACATACGTGTAGCCTATTCATAGTTTAGTACAATACACCGCCTTTTGTAATTTGTATAGTAATTCAGGTTCAAAAGCATGCTTGCATAAGTGATGTAAGCACATGACACATTTTTATTGTTTCTGCCAAAAAATAATAATCTAGGTGCCTATTTTTGTTTATTATTTGCCGACACAATATACGTGAATGGCTACTCATCTTAGCATTTTGACTTCATTTTCATCTGTGGTTAGGAGCGGTTACGCTGCAGAAAACCATTTGTTGCTTTTGAAACTTTCAACTTGCTTCACACAGCTGTCAAAATCATTCAGTTAGGCCTATTACCTACCGTACGTACCTACGTTTTCAAACAAAATCTCTTACCGTATATTTGGTGTACATAGGATATATTTCCCATTGTACCATCAAAACCAATAAAAAGTTTTGCATTGAAAACAAGGCATGGATATTTCCCGCTTTTGCTAAAGCTCGCGGTGCAAAACCAAAAAAGCAATAGTTTGCGAAACTGAAATAGGAATTATCAAAGCTCTTTCTTCTCCACATTATTACTTTCAGCGCATCCCATTATTCCTATTTCAGTTTCGCAAACTATTGCTTTATTGGGTTTTGCACCGCGAGCTTTGTAAAAGCGGGAAATATCCATGCCTTGTTTTCAATGCAATACTTTTGGATTTCTGGGTATATCCCTAAAACTGCCAGTGTATAACCCCATTGGCAAAACATAAATTTTTTCCAGTGTATATCCCCTGATGTATAACCCCCATGTACTGCAAGGTACCTACCTATGTACGTAAACTGGTCATAAGCTAACTAGCTAGTCCTACACCAAGCTAATATGCCTATAAGCTTAGCTGAGCATGTCTTGTACTAGAATACCCCTGTTTTAACAGCAATTATGCCCGAAAACACATATTTTTGACTTCAAAATCATGCCTCTACACACCTCTCACAAACATCAATTTCGTCCCATGTCAAATCCCCCCATTGTGTATCCCTCAACTCAACTACTGTAGTGTATAACCCCCCATTTGACCTCTCAATTTTTGTATAGCCCCACTTTTGTAATACACCCAAAACTACGGTAATTCTAAATCACTTCAAACGGTAAATTTTCGCTTACACAACAGACAATATTGCCCACGTTCCGCGTTTGCCAAGGTCGTCTAATTTTGTTGTCATTAACATAACATAACGATAAGTTGCTCTGGCTACTACATTCTATTTTTGTGCATACGCTACGTTACGTACGTAGTTTACAGACTTACACTAATTTTTCCCCATTTTTCATTGGCCAATAAGGTCGTCTAAAATTTTTGCCGCTAAGCCCAACACAACGTAATGGTACATATTTACAGTACGTACGAATAGAGGCTGATTAATGGCTGGCTAATAATGGCAACGTAATGGTACGACTATTGGCTGGCTAATGGCTAATAGTAGTATTGTACCTACATACTCTACGTACGTTAACGTACGTACGTACGTACGCACGTACTTATGTAGGCTACGCGCTCGCAGTACACAACATACTATACTGTATGTACGCGTAGGTGTGAGCGTCTAATACCAATTACATAATTTTTTGAACGACTGAAACTGTAAACAGCCAGCTAACGTAGCTCCTCCATCAAACATGGTCACACCTAATATCGTCTACCCTCACTGGCGCCTATTCGTCGTTGGCATAGCAGTGTCTCTTGGCTCCTCTTTCCAAATTGGCGCCTCCCTCTATCGCGTTAACCAATCCTCTTCCGTCCTCAAAGACTTCATCCAACGCTCCTACCGAAACTCACACGATGGCAAGAAGATGAGCCAGCATGACATGAACAGTTTCTGGAGCCTGCACACGTCCGTCTTCTTTCTCGGACTGCTTCTGGCTAACGCGCTGATCTCCGAGAGGTTGTTAGATGGCGTGGGTAGGCTTAAAGGCAAGACTCCTCCACACGATCTCAATAAAAAGCGTTATTCTCCAGATAAAAAACGAGAGTGAAAAGTCATCTAATCGCGTTTCAATCAAAAATTGTGGCTCGACCATTCTAATATATTGACCATTGACATTACCTTTTTTGATCAATTTTTTTGCTAAATTTTTAGTTCTGATTATGACACCAGGTTTTGATAACTTTTTTATGGGGGAATCTTGCCTTTAAAGGCATCTATGTGGCGATAGGAACGATCATCGCGGGTAATGCGATCCAGTGCTGCACCTACTGGATCGGAGCTTTTCAGCTGCTGGTGGTAGGCAGATTTCTTTGCGGAGTAGGAGTGGGATTGGGGGTGATGGGTGGAACGGTGTTCATAACGGAAATCTCGCCGGATCAGATACGAGCGGCCATGTATGCAATGTGCTTCTGGATCGGAAGCGTGGCAGTTGCCATCACGGCCGTACTTAGTTCCGCACAATTTCTTGGTAAGATTTGGAATAGCAGAGGTGTTCTGCATAGCACAGTTCATAACATATGCATATGTACGACGTAGTACATAAGTACGTCGAGATGCTCCTGGGAACTTTGCAAGCAGAAACGGAGAAAGAAGCTGGCAACGCCACCCTCTGTCAACTTCTTAAAAACCGCGACAACCGCAGACCTCTGTCCATCATTTTGGCAGCCGCAGTTTTCCTGGTCTTCGACTGCAATATCATTCTCGCTTCCTCGAGTACGGAAATCATCACAGATTTGGGCTTTGAAGAAGCAGTGGCTGCAAAAGCCACCATCGCTATGACCATCACAGAGTTGGTTGCTGGTGCTGCCTCCATCTGTCTCATTGATACCTGGGGAAGAAGACCACTGATTATCCTGTTTTGTTTGGGTGAGTTTACTGGGTTACTAGTAAATACAGTACAGTACTGCACATTTTTTTAAATTGTTCCGATAGGGCACACATAGGAAGGGAACACTTACCAGTACCGTATTTTTGGGTGTATATCCCCATTGTATATCCCCAGTGTATAACCTCCATTGGCAAAACATAAATTTTGCCCAGTGTATACCCCCCTGGTGTATAACCCCCATGTACTGGAAGGTACCTAGCCTACCTATGTAAGCTGGTCATAAGCTAGCTATACAGTAGCTACTCCTATACACCAAGCTACTATATGCCTATAAGCTTAGCTGAGCATGTCTTGTACTAGAACAACCCTGTTTTGACCGCGATTATGCCCTAAAACACTTACTTTTGACCTCAAAAACATGCCTCTACACACCTCTCAAGACCTCTCGAATTTTGTAGAGCCCCGGTGCTATACTATACACCCATGGGAAATACGGTGCCACGCCTGAGAACAGAGAAAGGCCGCCCTGCTAATTTTCGTTCATATATTTTTTCTCCAGGTGTATGCTTCGTTCTCTTCGCCCTGTGTGTCTGCGTTCTGCTGGTGCAGCTGACAGGCGATGCCTCCTTCGGTCTTCCGGTGTGCGGTCTGTTGGTTCTGCACTCGCTCTGTCGCAACCTGGGAGGACACAAAGCCGCCATGATCCTGGAAACTGAGCTCTTCACCACCGAATGTCGAGCCACCGCTTCCTGCGTTCGTACCGTGACCCAGGACGCGCTAAACCTATTTGCACTCATGCTTCCATTCTACCCGTTAAGACAGTTGCTGGGAGCTTTTGTCTGGCTGGTCTACTTCGTGCCAGCTGCTCTATCTGCAGCCTGGTTAATCTACGCAGCACCTGAGACGTCGAGAAGATCTGTGGCGCATATCGTACGGGATTTGAGAAAGCTATGAAAATGAAGATAGATAATTACTGTAAAGTTTGGCGTATTACCCGATCGGATTGTACAAACAAAGTCGACCAATTTGCTCGGGTATATTCGATATTGGTGGGTAATGCAAGATATCGGGGTATGTACCATACTTGCTTATTTTAGCGTAAAATAGCTTTAATCATTTGGCGCTAGGTGAATATCGGGTTATAGGTACAGGGTGTTTACTCGAATATGTCACCTCAAAAGTGCGCAGAACTTCTGCATTAATGCACGGATTTCAACCAAAATTTTTTTATTAGAATCCTGAGAATTTAGGAAACAAGCACGCAAAATTTCATTAGTGTGTCTGAAGTACGAAGGGAATTACGAAGCCTCAAACTTTGGGGTCAAAATTGGAAGTGGAGTGAAAAGCGCTCGATTTTCGAAGTCCACATGGAAGGAGGTGTGCTGTTCCGCTCTATTCAAGCATCCATTCGGATCTTTTGCAGCTTCCACTGGCAAAAACGTATAAAAGGAGCATTGCCATCATCGCTCTGAGTCTGAACATGCTTGAAAAGGAGTCTTCTCCAGAGTTTTGGAGACGGCTGCACAAGCGCTGGAGAACGGAGACAGGCACTTCGAAAAATGGCGGTCAAAGTTGCGGCGCCTTTTTTGGCGCAAAACGGAGGCAGGGCACTGAGGCGGGGCAACGGATTTGCATTTTCGCTTTTTTCTCGCTCTTTCAAGTCTGTCCACCATGCCATGCTAACTTTCATGCATTTTTGAGCAGTCTTGTCGAAGATAGACTTCAGTTTGATCATCATGGCATCAGCGTCCCAAGGAAAAGCTTGGATGACCGAATTTTGGCTGTAACACTGTTTGCTAAGTTCGAATCTGCAAGAGAAGTGGCATGGAGGTGGAAAAACTACCGAAACTTGTGCTCCAGATAAAAACTGGGAAGGGGAATACTGCGGAAGGAAAACTACTGTAATGTTTCGTGTATTACCCCCTCGTATATAGCCCCCCCTAATCGGTGCCTATCGTCATTTGTACTCGTATATAGCCCCATATCAAAGACCGCGAAAAACGACAGAAACGAAGGTTTTTACAGCTAAAAACAGCGTTTTCGACGTGTTTCTAGCCATAGGAGTGTTGATGGCGCATCATTTGGGGCAGTTTGGGATACATTTTAGTTTTCACCCCTCTTGACCACTTCAGCAAAAATGGTCAGTCCTTGTCAAAAATGATAATTTTTGCGCAAGAGCAGCCTGTTTTAGACCACTTTAGCTCGTGTAAAGGCAAAACAAGCCATAAAAACGAGTTCAGGGGGTCAAATAACCTTACTTTGGTCACTAATGCAAAATGCCCTCTTATATAGCCCCCCTTTTGTATAGCCCCGCCTCGAATATAGCCCCCCCTAATCGGGGCTTACCGATCATATAGCCCCAGGGGGCTATACACGAAACATTACAGTAAGGAGAGAACTGGGTAAGGTAAACTGGGGAGAGAAAAACCGGAGCCGATCTGTACCTGGCCGCCTGCAAAAATGTGTGAAAATTGACGCTTTGCAAATCGAGCTGTTTGAGCCGCTTCCTGTTGGCCTAGGAAGCTAAAATTTTGGCTGCATCAACGTTGAAGCATTGGCTATTCAACGCAAAAAACCGCATTCGAATGTGACACTCCGGTGGGGAGATATAGACACAAACATCCGGCGAGTATATTATGAAACACCCTGAATATTACAAATACAGTATCGTTGAGGTAACGCAGGACAGATGGCTGGTATCTCTAATAAAATACCGTTGAGGGTGAACAAAATCACCTGGTTATCCGATATTCCTTATTTTGTGATCATCGGTGTCGCGGTGTTTGGAATTTAAAAGAACTTTATCAATCAATGTACAATAAATAATAAGTTGAATAAAGCGAGCCCAACGGATCAACACAACAATATCATCATTATGTATATTTATGTTGGTATCACAATGACAAAAGTCAAGTTGCTTATAGCTTTATCACAAGCCACAATGGTTGCACACTGAATGCATGTACATGTACAGTACACACAACAAAACAGTACGAAGACAAACCTGGAAGACTCGTAATGGAATGTAAAATTTTAAAACGCCGGTTTGAAAGAGTATTCATCAACTTGCATACAAACAAAATGAGCACCATTCTCATTACTGTACACTGCGTTGTGGACAGTCACAGTACAGACCAAGCAAGACAATGGAATGTTTCGCAGAACCAGAACACCTACCTAAGATCGAACCACCCACTGTAGTAAATACTAAATGAGTAAAAATTGTACTCATGCATAGAAATAAAAACACTCGTATCATACACAACAACTGCACAAAGCCTAGAGGGCGACACTGCATTTCGTTGTTCAGGCGGATACAGGCACAGGTTGTCTATTTGCAGAACCCGTGCTCATGTTCCACAGCGTTTTCTTGGATAAATTGCTCGGAGACGAATTAGACGACGACGACGACTGGTAATTTGTCGCGCCAGCAAGACGTCGACTTCTGCCACCACGAAAGCTCTCGTGTAGGAATCGAACCCAACCCCCGGCAGATGCTGGAGCAGCCGCGCCTTCTGCCTCGGCGCCATCCACGCAGCTGCTCTTTTCTGAGTGCCAACTTCGAGTCCAGAAGTAGCAGAGCACTGCGAACATCAGTGTGCTGACGCAACAGACGGCCAGAGCGAGGGAGACGCCAAACAGAGTGACTGAGACGCAGATATCGTCGGAAGAGATGCTTTCCATCACAACTTGCTCGCCTCAAAGAAACATCATGATCATGAACACTAAGTACGTAACGTAATGATGTGTGTGTGTGTGTGTGTGTGTGTGTGTGTGTGTGTGTGTGTGTGTGTGTGTGTGTGTGTGTGTGTGTGTGTGTGTGTGTGTGTGTG